>BMAU01006654.1:350000-377500 GCA_019973935.1 Trichonephila clavipes
CATAGGTCATGTTATGAAAAGAATGGGGACACGTCTTCGGCGCTTGAAAACTAAGATGAGAGGTCAAAAACTTTCTGACGGAAAGCCTTTATGCGGAAGAAATAGATTGACAGAGGCAGAAATCGACCGTCTGCAAGCATATTATGGTCTAGCTATCCGCAGAAATTTGTCTAGCGTGAAGGACATGCAACAAGCCATATGGGCAATATTTTTACACAAGCTATCAACCGATGAAAAACCTCAGCATGGATTTTGTCCCTCTGATTCAGATACGTGGTGCAAATTTAAAAAAACAGAATTGCTTGGGGAGACTTATCATCACAAAAATAGTTTACCTGTGGATGTTGTGGAGGCCATGCGACCTGTTTTTAGGGATTTAGCTAATCCAGAATTGCTAAAAAAGTGTTTACATGGAGGTACGCAAAATCCTAACGAAAGTGTAAATAATGTAATATGGTCTCGTGTACCGAAGAAAACATTTGTACAATTAGAAGTTTTGTCACTGGGTACATATGATGCAGTTTCCTCATTTAATATGGGGAATGTATCAAAACTAGAAATTTTGAGAAAAATGTGTATTGAGCCTGGTGATTACACGGTACAGGCGATGGAGTGCCTCGACAAACAGAGGCTGTTACGAGCAAAATACTATTGTTTACAAAAAACAAAGGAAGTTAGGAAGGAAAAAAGACTTAAAAGGAAGAAAGAAGATGATGAGCTACTAAAAAATGCTGATGATTTAGAATATGGAGGTGGCATGTTTTAACTAAAAAGTAATTATACGTTAAAATCAATTTTTCCCAAAATGTTAATTTTTGATGTTCGATGTTCCTTTTCTTAGAAACTACTGTTCACAGGTATGTAAATTTTTTATGATATATTTATAATGATGGCTAATATATACTGAAATGAGCTTTTTGTAAAAAACCCCAAAATTTATTTTTTACAAATTTTTTTATGTGAAAAACGGGTTAACGTAAACTATGTTTGATAAAATATTTTATAAATTATGAAAAAATTCAAAATTAGCTAAAAGCTCATTTGAGTATAATGAGAAATGTGTATTTTAATTATATGAAAAATTTCAAGCATGTACATATAACAGATTTTGAGAAAATGTACCTCGAAAACAGCCAATTTAACATTGTCGGTATAGAGGTTTCCGACTGCCCTTAAGAGCTTGTATTCATCACAAATACATTAACCGTCTTGATACTTCTAATTCCAAATCCACCACACAGCAGTAGGATTTAAAAATCAGCATGTTAGCGGTCTTGCTGTGAAGATTATATCAAAACACTCATCACAGTTTACATCTTTTCCACACACATCTTGAACATCTTACACATTTTTGACAACCAACCAAATTAGAGGCTAGCATATTTACATTTTTGACAATGAAAACAATTCAAAGCCTACCAAATTTGATTGTCATCTCTCCTGGTATCTATCTTCGCTGGCTAGTTTAAGAGATAGTTCAAAAGATGCTATAGAGGAGTATATTCAAGATTTTTAACTCGGTGAATAATTGTTTTTCATTAATTACAGGACTCTTATTTCTTTTGGAAAAACATCTGTGAGTAAAGCAATTTTATTTTTTTTTTGAAAAATACTTTTCTTACGTAATTGTTTTAGGATTTTCTGCTTTAAGGTTTTGGGAGAGTTTGTTGCAGAGTAGTAGTCAGTGGTTTTATCATACTCTCTGTGAGTTTTTACATACTTCGAATTTTTGTTTATATTGTTTGGTTTTTCCTACCGAGTTGCAAAGGGGGAAGGTTGGTGCTTACAAACTAGTTTAACCCCACTTATTCGGTCCTATGTCCGAAATTACTTTCTGACTCGTTACGTTCTTTTTTGTAGTTGCTATTTTGTATTTTTCTATAAATTCGATCTTCATGTTTAGCTTTTATGTTTTTATTACGTTATTTCTTGTTATGTTCATTATCTATTATTTCTTGTTTTTGACAAATTATACAACTTTCTTCCATATATATATCTATATATATATAGAAAGAAGGAAGGGAATTATCATTAAAAGTTAATCAGTCATTACGCAAAGAAAAGGGTATATGTGAGAAAGATCAACGATCGAAATAATTCGTTGTTTACAATAGTTCAACTTCAAAAATTATCACAAAGAACGAAGCGTGAACATCTTCATGACAACGTACAATTAATTTTCTAGAAGTTCCAGTCTTCTCGACTCATTTTTTACCAGTGTCCCTCTTTGAAATCAATGAATAAATCAAGAAATGTAGCTGGCGAAAGCCCAAGAACACGATAAAAATAAATAAAGTGGTATCCGAAATAAAGCCAAAAAGGTTTTCTTGAGTTTTGTTTTATGGATATTCCTCGGCTGTTTACACAATAGTAGCGATTACAGTTAAGGCGTCAGCGACATAGCGTTATTGATTGCGATGCATTTAAGGTTGCACTGCTGAAAGTTTTTCATTCTTTGGAGATAAAAAATGAAAGTCACAAATGTGGCGGGAAGAAGTCAGGCATGCTTCGGGATACTATAAATTGAGTTTTTATAGTAGTTTTTGAACGAAATAAATCAAAAGCGCAAGGCTGTCCAATGATATATACATGATATAAACGCAAGATACATGCGGGTGTAAATTGATATACCAAAAATAGTTTTTCAAAAAGGGAAAGCGTTTGTTTTAGAAAAAAAAATCTTCTCTACACACAAATGTTCAATACATACATTAAAATCAAAATTTGTATTTTTTTATATATAGTTCCTAGAAATTTTTAAAGCTCTCAAAGAAAAGTTTTTGGGAGTTACAACATATTTTATCTTCATTCGTGAGTTTAACCTAGTTTGGCTTTTCTTTGCCCATTTATTTCTTCTGACAACTTTTCTCGTGTCTTATAGTAAAGTTAAGATGCATTACACATGTGTTTGGAAGTGGTATTGCCTTTTAAAAATGATTGAGAAATTTCAATATGTAAGGATTTTTATCTTAAAAACTTAGGTAAAGGGAAAGAATTAAAAGGCACTTCAGTGCCAATTCTTTGATGTTTTTTTATGATTGAAAAGATGGCTTCAGATTTCAGTAAAGTGATGTTTTATAATAGTTACTTGCTGATCTCTTAGAAAATTGTCAATTTTTTATGCTACTTTTTATCATATCATTAGTAAAAATAAAAATGCTGAAACTTTAATAGTAATAATCAACAACACAGTTCAACTATTTGCGCCCAACTGCTACGTAACAAATCATTACCTATTCGCTTAAAAGTTAAATGAGGCAAATTAATTTTAATTTCCTAGATCATATAGTGGTTTGTGCCGCTCAATGCTATTTCATAGCACTCGAGTTCAATTTTAGAAGAAGGCTTGTGTGGTTGTAAATGCTTAAGGGGTCACATACCTTTTAAAAAGTTGAAAATGGTTAAAAATAGGGAGCTCTTTAAAGCTCTGTATTTTTTTTATTATTGTTTCCTGGAATGTAAATTTTGGAGGAATAAACAAATAGATATTACTTTACTTAAAACATAACCAACAAACACAGTGCTAATTAGGATAAATTTTTAATTAGATAATTACAAAAAGAAATCTTTGTTTTCTTTTCGCAAGTGATATGCATTACGCACAGCTTTATAAAAAAAGTTACCAATATTTTTTGATGCAATTTTTGCTCAGTGTTGGAAATTGTATTATCTTTAAAATGACGAAGCATGAAATACTGATTTAAAATTTTTAGTAAACTATAACAATTTAAAATTTAACTATAAAATTTTTAAAAAAATTTTGCTATTTTATGTTTGTAATTTTAAGTTTTTTCATTAAAAATTCCAACTGGTACGTTATTTTAAGTACAGATATGATCAAAATCTACAGTAAAAATTTTATCATTTTCCATGGCACGGTTTTCAAAATATCAGCGCGTAATGAGTAAAAATGACGTTCTGAGAAAATTGACATCAAACGTAAAATTTACCACAGTTTTATATATATATTATTCTGGTTACTCAAACAACAACTAAATTTAAATTAAAACTAATGTGAAGTTTTTTTAGTCAATAAACTTCAATTTATTAAAATTATTATAACTAAAAACATATATTATACCAATGCAGTGCAAGCATCGAAACGATATCAAAAGCTACAAAATAATCAAAATGCAACAAAGTGATTCATTTCTCCAAAATAAAGTTAAAAATTTATAAATATTACTTAAAAACAATCAATACCTTAATTAACAACTACTTAATTTAAATATTAAACAATTTGTGATATGAATGCAGTGTATTACTATGATTCTAAAATGCTAAAATTCGCCACATGCATATGATGTTCCCTCTTTTTCAGTTAATTTCTTACAAGTAGTTTTAAATTGCATTCTTTTAGCCTGTCGTACTTCTTTTGTGCGGAGATTAAAATGTACTTCTGCAGTCTGAATTCTTTTTATATCTTCAAGTGTAACAAATTTATGTGCAAATTGACCAACAGTCAGACCAAGCGATTTCATAATTTTTAGTCTGCCTTGATTGCCATCATTAAAAATGACAATTGCCTCATTTGTAGATATATCAACAATCTTTCTACCACAACCTAAAGTTTTTGGGCATAATTTCCATATTAATGAGTTAATGGATTCATTATGATTTTGGGTTTTACCCTCTAGACATTTTTGTAGAAGTTTAGGTTGTGATATATCATTAAACACAGGTTTTATGGCATCCATTACTGCCACTGGCAATTTGTTACTGTGTCTAAAATTTTCCACACTGCCCTCTACTACTTGATTTTGATATTTACACCAAGAATTAGAACCAACGGGACAAAAATTGTGCAATGGTTCTTCGTCGCTTGAACGTATATGGAAATATACAGCCCAAACAGCTTTTCGCATATCTGACAGGCATGTTTTATTTTGTTGGATTGCATTTCCATAGTACGTTGTAATTAAGTCGATCATTCTGTCGGTCAACCTTCCCTTTCCCCCAATCGACTTCCCATCACTGAATTTGGAGCTCATTTGTTTTAATTTTCGTAAACGAGTTCCCATTCTTTTTTGAACATGTCCAACACATTCAATTTTTGAAACTGTGATATCTTCTCCATACGGATTGGATGCAGTAATAGATGAGAATGTTTTGGAATCGCCATCCCCGATGTAAGATTTATATCTCACAGAACGATGACTTAATGAACGCTGAAATAAACGAACCATTCCCACAGTCTCCATCATGCCAGCTGAATCATTGTGATTTTTCAAACATTCTTTAACGTGAAGAATTTTCCACTTTTTGTAAGCAGGTGACCCCTTTCTTCGTTTCCAAGAATCACATCCTTTACAGAAAGAAGACATCACTTCCGCATCATTACACTTTCTTGTTTTGTCTCCTATAACAGCACACACACCAACACGAGAAGAATAGCCACGGGTTTTCCATGTTCCATCTCCACTAATTATTATATCGGAAGAATTTGTCAAAGTTACCTCTTCCAAAGCTGCACTTTGCATTGAAGCTTCTGCGACTTCTTTACTACACAATTGTAGTTTGTTTATAATGTTATTATAGGATTTTTCAGCAACTGGAGGAGGAAAGTCCATGACACCACAGAAAGTTGTCATTGCTGCATGACCCTGTCCAATTGTCCTCATTGCGTATACAAAACATCTGTTTATTTCTGGAATATTTTTTTTTTACCCAGAATTTTTGAATTTCTAAGCGAACACAAGTCTTTACAGTTCTTGCATTCAATCGAAAAAACACTAGACAAACCTCTAACACAGTTTTCTAAAAGTTTAATATCACCACCACATTTTTTGCAAGAAGCAAAGTTTTGAATGTTTGTAAACATGATAGTTTTATCAAACACTCTATAGCCATTAAAACAGTCATCATGTTCAATAAAAGATGAATCAACATCTTGCAGCCGAATCTTTTTTCCAGATGCACTGTTGTTTTGTGATTCATCCACACTGTGTACAGCTTTGCATCTCGTATGCATATTACCAGTAAATTTCCTTTTCTTAGGACGTTTACCAGTTGGTCTCTTTTGGCAGATTCAGTCGAATTCATCCTTCAAAAGTTTATAAAAATAATATTTTTCCTAAAACTTATTTTAGAATAAGATACGGTATGAAAATCAAAAACGAGCGAGTATAAATTCAAGATTCACTTTATCAAAACAAAGTAGAAGTAGAAGTTTATAAAGTTAGTAGAAGTTGTAGTTAATATTCAGAACAACAATAATAATATTTGAGGCTTAGATTCAAGCCTTATTATCAAACACTCTATAGCCCTTAAAACAGTCATCATGTTCAATAAAAGATGAATCAACATCTTGCAGCCGAATCTTTTTTCCAGATGCACTGTTGTTTTGTGATTCATCCACACTGTGTACAGCTTTGCATCTCGTATGCATATTACCAGTAAATTTCCTTTTCTTAGGACGTTTACCAGATGGTCTCTTTTGGCAGATTCAGTCGAATTCATCCTTCAAAAGTTTATAAAAAAATAATATTTTTCCTAAAACTTATTTTAGAATAAGATACGGTATGAAAATCAAAAACGAGCGAGTATAAATTCAAGATTCACTTTATCAAAACAAAGTAGAAGTAGAAGTTTATAAAGTTAGTAGAAGTTGTAGTTAATATTCAGAACAACAATAATAATATTTGAGGCTTAGATTCAAGCATTTGATAATAATTAGAATGAGAATATTAGAAACAGAGAAACGCAGCTGCCACCAGCGACATGACAGCTGTCACCCTGGAGCCAAAATGTAAACAATATGTAAATCGCCTTTTCTACTATTTTTATTTTCTTAATAACGTCCGTTCTATTGGGAATATCTGCATGCGGTTTCTTTTAGAACACTCAGAAAGGTTTACTCTATAAAATAAAATAATAAAAAAATCGATTTTCAGGAAATTTTAAAAGGTATATGACCCCTTAAAGGCTGTGCGGTAGGGAGACGTGGAGTGCTCTAAATAATCGTCGAACAGAAAGATTACTCGAAGAATTATAGGAAGGGAAAGGAAGAGAAGTGGGCGGCTTCCCGACCAACCTTAAGATATCAGAACACGTCCAGAGTACTTTTTAACAAAATAACATGTTTAAACATTGTAAATGGTTTTAAGGACTCAATACTAATAAATACAAATATTTAACTAACAGTATTTAAAATAAATTAAGTAAATTTTACTAAAATTACAATTATAATTGAAATTTTATTAACATTTTCGAAGCTATACTTCTTATTGAGCGTTTGGGAGAAAGAATGAGGGTAAATTTTTACGTCGCGCATGCACACCATCACGGATGTGAGTCACACCGTCACGGATGCGAGGCACACCGTCACGGATGCGCGAGCATATCATCATGACCCCAATGCACGAGCACACCATTGTCTAATATTTTAACACTAGCTGCATGGCCCGGTGCTGTGCACGGGCTACTCAACTTTTATAAATTTTCTCTTTCCTTTACAAAATCAGCACTTATAATAATCTTTTCGAAATGACTGCATGATTAACGTGCATCGCGGTCCTATACGGCGAGTCTTAAGAGGTACTGGGCTTGAACTCATGACATGTCTGTCATGATCCGATACCTTGACCACAGTCCTCTCTCATTATCAGAGCTCTCGAGTATGTGAACAGTGGGACTTTAATATTCACTCGCTCACTTTGCAACTTTTTAGTTCCCGGAAACGAAAATGTATTTTTATAAAAATAGTTGTATGTTGAAAAAAGTAGAAATTTTTATAATTACAAAATATCACAATTGTATTAAATGTTGAATTAAAATTGTGAGCATTTTTTGCAATGTTCAATACACGTAAAAAAGTTTTATACAATTATTTTTATAAATGAAGAAGTTATAAAAACTTTGAATTTGATAAGCAGTTATTAAATATTTAAAATATAAGTATTTTTTAAAAATTCGTAAAAAAAAAGGTTTCAGCATTTTATTTTTTGAATCAGTAACTCTAAAAGATCAAAGTACGATAAAAAAGAAACACTGTATCGTGAAGATGTAAATTATCTTTCCAATTACAAAATTGCTGACGAAGCTTTTAAATTCGTGAATCAAATTTAGAGTATTTTTCAAAAAAATCTTAAAAATTAAGTGTTGATGTTGTTTTGATCTCGGGTCCAACAGTTAGTAAAGAAGTGATTTAGACGATCACACCGCGAAATCTTCGGGAAAAATAATTGAAAAATTTTCAAAATAAAAGGACGAGTTATGACTATTATAAAAATACTTTATTTGTTAAAGATACAGATATTTTTCGGGCTTAATTTTTAAGTTAGTGCCTTCAGACATGATATATCGATTGCGAACGACAGTAAGTTTTAAACAAAAAATGTAACAAAAATAATTCTTAAGTATTTCTTGCAAAAAAGGAAAAAAAAAACAAACAAACAAAAAACACAATTTAAAAAAAAATGGTAATTTTTAAGTAATTTTTTACAATCTTTGCACAGATTACGGAAAATATTGTTCTACACACCGAAATAAAGTTTCGTGATGTTAATTTTATAAGTAAAGAAGTTATTAAGTATTTAAATACGATTTTGAGCATTTTTTGAAAAATCGTAAAGAAAAAGTTTTTGATATTCAATTTCGCAAAATCTGGTGAATTTCAATATTTATATAGTTGCACCTTCTTTTATAGTGTAACATTTCCTCAAACGTTACGAGCTGAGGGGGAAAGAGTTTTCTGTCGCCAAACAAGTCTTCGCCGCCAAATACTGGGCTACTTTAAAATTGCGTTTTTTGTTAAAGTTTTAATTTTTCTGGGCTTCATTTTTAGGTTAATGCCTTCAAACTTCATACATCAATTGTAAACAACGGTAATTTTTAAACATAAAATGTAACAAAAATAATGCTTTTAACTATTGCTCGCGAAAAGAGAAACAAACGAAAAACACTATTTTTTTTAGGAAAACCATAATTTTTAAGCAATTATTTCAATCTTTAAACAGATTACGGATAATATTGTTCTACACCCGGAAAAAAGTTATGTGAGATTATTTTTATAATTAAAGAAGTTACTAAGTATTTAAATAAAATTTTGAGTATTTTTTTGAAAAATCGTTAAAAAAAAGTTTTTGACAATTTTTTTAAATGACTGATTCTAAAAGAAAAAAACATGAACTTTTTTAGTGCAAAATATAACTTTAATTAACGCGAAAGAAAAGGCAAGCGTAACGATTTAGAAAACATTTTCATGAAAACGTACCGATTTTGACTGATTTTAGAAGAGATATTTATTTTGTAAAATAAATTATACCCCCCGCGTACTGAGGCGAAGTAAATGATTTTCCGATTCTGTAATTATTCTCTGGCTGAGTCTTATAAAAAAATTAGATCGTGTTTTAAAAACGTCTGGAAGAAAAAAAAATCGGAGAATTTGAACTTTGCCCCTGGCGGGAAAAAGGGCACTAATTATGCGTTTTAAGGTTTTTAATTAATTTACTTTTAACTAATCGCAATATTGGAATATAAATGGTCAAAACTGATTTCCAGGATTTTTCCTGAGCTTTTGGTACCTCTGGCGAGTTTCTGCGTCGTGCGGCTCGTGAGAAGATAGACATACATACGTTTGTTTGTCTCTATCTCTCTCTCACACACACACTCACGCACGTACGAACGCACGCACGCACGCAAGCTTCAACTTCGACAGCAATGCCAAGCTTAAAAGCTACATCAATAACCACTGTATGACAGCATCTCCGAACACAACATCTAATATATGGAATGCTATGAATTTGAAAAAAGTATATAAATATATATAATTTACTTATAAATTTTATTTCCCTTCATTTAAAAATATGTCTTAAAAATTTCTTTAAAAAAAGACTAAATTAGGATTAAAAAATTCGTGTAACACTGTAAATGTCAAATGTTTCCAGAAAAGTTATAATTTTTTTACTTATTTGATTGTTTTAAAAACGAATATATTTTATTTACATAACTCTTTCACATTGTAATTTTAAAAAGTGGTGTAATTAATAAAAAAATACTCAATGTGGCTCTAACAAGAGAAATACAAATGTAAGATAACAGCTATCTTGTTAGTCGGAAATATATGTAAATATTTTTCATTTATTCATATTTTTTTTCGATGAAAAGTTTTAGAGATTAACATCGAAACACATTTTCTGAAGGTGAACAGAAAATTCAATTCCAATTTAGTTTCTTAACAACTCATTTGTCTTTTTCAAAGAAAGGAGCACAAAAATTAGTAATTTATTCCATTTTCTAAGACATTCCTTTTTACTTTCGTTTAAAAGAGAACGTTATTATCCATTGAGCCTATCAGTTTCAACATGAATCTTGAAAAGAGAAGAAAAGCCTTCGTTCACACAAAAGAAAAATTCAATCAACAGTTCTCGAGAAAATGGAAAGTTTCCGCAGATTTATATTTCTACAAAAGCGACCGAAAAATCGAACATAATTTATGGCCCTCAGAATCCATTACAAGACGTATACGGTTGTGTTTGGAATAGTATACATGGACTTGTGAAAGTGCAAAGCCTTACAAAACTCAATCGATAATTCCAACAAAATGTAAATTGCGATTCAACTCCCAAGAGCATACGTATTCAACAAAGGTTAGTTGAGTTTCATGTGAACGCTAATTAGCGTAGTAGATGTGAACGTTATGAGCGTTTCAAGTATTAAGTATTCAATGGTTATGATTAAATACTATGCATTGCCTTAAATTATGTACGAATAAGTCTGCACTTGGAACTTATTTATTGGTATTTTTTAATTGTTTTATAAGATATTACAGTGATACGTGAAGAATTTTAATATCAAGGCAGATTTCTAAGTCATATGTAAGAATAATCTAAGCAATATAATTATTTTTTTACTTTTGAATGCAAAATAATAAAAAAATCTATATTTAAAAATGTGTCAAAATATATTAATAATCATTATCACTTATTATTTATTTATAGAAAATTAAAATTCATAAATATGTATACATACATAACTTACAACATCTTCATTTTCTTGACAGTTTTAGACGAGAAATGTAATATAGAAAACCTTGGTATATTTGGTCATTCTTCTTTATCGGCAGAGAATGAAAGTTTTTCTAATGTTTCCTGTGTTCATCAGATTAAATTCTCTTTTGCGGATAATAGTCAGGTAAACCGAGTGTAAAGAAAACAAACTGTCCATCAAAATAGTTTAGGATGATAGCTAATGTTCTGCAATCCTGTTTAGTACTATTCTAAGAAAAAGTATTAATTATCTCTATAGCCATATTTTAAATTAACTGTCGTTTGAAATACGGAACAAAAAAGTTAAAATGAAAAGAAATCTTGACGTAGAATACTATTCGATACCATAGATTCAGAAACATGAAACAAACTGAAAAAAAGTCATAATTTGTTCCTATTGTGTCACGATATTAGCGTAGAATTTCTCAGAAAAAAATTTAAAAAAATACTGAACTTAAGGCAATGTTCTATTTTCATGTGAATGTGTTATAATATTAGGGGATGAAAAGGAAAACTATCACATATAATTCATAATTTACTGGATAGTGTTAATCCGATTTTGTTGGTGTATAGCTGAGATTACATTTAGTTGCTAATATGGGAAATTTCGAGTTTCCATTCCTTAAAAAAATATTTAAAGGATCATTTTATCTGTTACTGAAAAAGTTGCCATTCAATACAAAAATAATTTTCTTTTGAAAGCATTAAATATGCAATATGATTTTTACCTACATATGTGCGTATTGTTCTGGAATGAAATATATCATAACTAATAAACATTTTAACTGTTGTCTCTCTCTCATATTGAATTTCTAAAAACTCTCTTCCACGAGTTCCTCGGATTCCTAACTCATGTAGAATATTATTTTATATATCAATTATAGAGCGTAATTTTCTCATTACTAAACAGTACATAAATTCTCAAATGAAAAAAAAATTATAGTTTTAAGTTAAACTACAAAAATAAAAATATTTTCTGCACTCTGGGTTATCAGTAAGTGAATCTAAAAGGAATACATTTTTGAGCTTCGTAGGAATTACATAATCATTAGTGTTAATATGTATAAGAGAGTAAAAGAAATATTTGAATTACACATTTATAAGAGTTTTAAAGATAAAGTGAGGAAATGAGTTTCCATTTTAGTGGCTCACTGAATTTTCAAAACCTTTTTCATTATTTAAAACAAATTTGAAACTCTATGAGCAGAACATCATTTGCTTTGAATATCTGGAAACGACAGTTGGCTAAAAGCTTTTCCCAAATCATTCACGATAATGGAACTCTGGGGCTTTATTTCCTCTGGGAATTTCGTGTCCTCCTTGTTTGTTAGTCAATTCCTTATCCGCTTCTCCAATAGTTAAACAGTGTAACTGCTTCATAGTTTTAACATTGGTTTTCAATACTAAAATTTGAAGCTTTTGCCTAAGGCAAGTTTGCGCAATGTCAGTTTACTCAGCATAACATACTCACACTTTGAAACAAAGAAATTCTTCAGTAAATCTTATATTTCGTAATCTTGCCACTTAAACACTACACATCTTTAGCCGCATTTGACGAAGTAGGAAAACAAATAAAGTTTGATATGGATTCTCAATATCATTGAAACAATATTTTAGTTTTTTGCATCAAAATGAATTTGATGCAATAATCAATGAATTCCAGCGCATAATATTTTATGTGAAGTTTTGTAAATCATTTCTAAAATTTTTAAGACACACGTTAGAAACGTTATGGGTGTAAACTTTTGAAATATATTTGTAAAAACTTGAATTTATACACACGCACGTACCTATCAACAGTTTGGTTTATGCCAATGTTTCTCAAACTGTGGGGCACGCCCCCCTGGGGGGCGCGAGCATATCGAAAATAAAAGATTAAAAAAATTATTTACTAGAATGTGAAGTAAAACAAAATACTTTCTGACATAACAAAAAAATACACATTTACACAGATACAATTTATATATATCATCTGCGATATTACGTCATCAAAAATAAAAGCTTCTACTTCAAAACGGCATTATCTATCTTTGATTCTATAACCACATAAAAAACATTTTATTTGATTTGCTGTAATCGCATGATGAGATAATTTTTTTATTACGTTTTCTTTTTTCAAACTTAAAATGCTACTCTTTCAGAGAAAAAGAAACAAAACCCAGACCCATAATCAAAAAAAAAATTAGAAAGATAAAAAATTCATCACTGTTATATTACATTTTTGTAAACATTGAGGCGCACTTGGCTTTACTCTCATTACAATTCAGCGATTATATCAATTATGTTTTTTTTCCTTAAATAAACTCGTTCAAAGAGCGGGTACTTAAGCCGATATACTTTTAATTTATCAGTGCTGCACAGAGTATTTTATAACTTATTAATTAATACTAAATTAAGAAAAATTTAATAAGTAATAGCTTTCAAAGGAATTATTAGTTTCTCAAAGGAATGCTTATGATTAGAAATTGACCCTCTGAGTTCTTTTTCAAAAAAAGCTGACATCTATATTTTGTTTTTTAATCAGCCACCGCATTTTGCAATATGTTCCAATTTAAAAATTAGAGATAGGAAAAATAACATAGTAATTATCCTATTACTTATTTTTTTTTTTTTTTTTTTTTGCTTAAAAGAAACATATACAAAATTTAATACTTATGTCATGAATTTGTATGGTTTATAATAAAGATTGTTACTTTAGCGTAAATAAAGAGCATTATTATTGCATCCAGTACATTATTAATGTATAAGGGGGGAGCGATAAAAATTGTGATTGAAAAGGGGGGTACCAGTATTGAAAGTTTGAGAAGCACTGGTTCATGCAACTATCATTTTTAAAAAATATTCCTATTGCAAAAACACACGTATCAAAAAGTTTAGTTTATGTGACCTTTTTTTAACACTTTAAATTGTAACACCAAACAAACTAAGATAGATGAAAAATAACTAATATTATACAAACACGCAGTAGAAATGTAAATTGATATAAACTGGAACCTTCTCTTTAAAAAGAGGAAGAAGAGAAAATAATTATCGAGTGTTGTAGCTTTAGTTAGCAATAACTGTTTTTGCACACATTAAGAACACCCATCAAGACAATGTGAATATTTTGTTGGGGTACGGCATCATACGATACATCAATGTACTACCAACGTTGATCTGGTGTAAGAGCGGGAGGTGTAAAACGAGGAAGCCGTTCACCAATTATTGACTAGACGTATTTGGTAGCTGTTAGCTTAAGAGATAAAACAAGACAAAGCAACAATACAAACTGTGGAGCAAAGAATAAGCCTTGAACATTGCGCATTAAGCAGGATTTCGTTCGAATGTGTCCCCCAAAATTTCTAATGGTAAGGGAGGAAGGGCAGCAGAACCCTAAAACTTCAATGATATAGAGCTAACTGGTCATTTTACTGACAATTCTCTCTCATAGCTGGGAATTCAATATCAACTCAAAGCCTTGTATTATTTCAGGATTAGTATGGCAACATTTAATTAACCTTTTTCCGCGTACTCAAGTGTAGTGACGTTGAAGATAGAAGCTTGACTTATTTGTGAGAACAAAGTCATGTCATTCTGAAGTCCAAGTTCAACATTCAAAGAAAGGGATGGATTCTAAACATTCCACTTTGCTGTAAATTGCATCGAATGATCCATGGGACGTCTACTGCATAACAGAAGTGTTGTAGGCAATGAATCTTCCTTGGTAGAACTCAAATGATGCTCATATTTTTCAACGAAGCATACAAATTGCTCAATCAATACAACGACTCAAAAAAGTAATTCCATTAATTAAAAATGGTTTTCTTTTCTCACTGTATATAGATTGTTTTTGGTATATCAAGTTTTTTAGTAATAGTGCCGTTCCTTTCATAGATGTGTGTATTTGTGTTGAAATGTTAATTATTTTTCTATTTAATTATTTTGAAAATTACCAGCTGTTTGATTTCTGTATTCATGTGATAGTATTTTGAGTCATATGCCATGTACATAATTGCTTTACTCGGATATCTTTCTGCTCTTTCAATGCTGCATTTTTTTATTAGAAGAATTATCTGATGAAGAATGAATGAAGAATTATCTTTGTATAACAGCCTTGTAAATTACAAAGAGAAATGTTGATAACATTGTACTAGCTTAAATCCCCTTTTAGAACTAAGCCTGAATTTTCATTTCAATTTCCCAGGCTTTTGCTTAAGTAATTTGTATTTCCTCTTTGAAACGTTGTTCAATGTATATATATATATAATTCTCTCTTAATTATAGCGAAAATCTTGAACCTCATATCTATATAAGCTGCAAGAATTAATTTTCACATAGGGAATTTATAAATCAGACTGTTTACAGATATTTATTAAAATTTTTATTACGGAATTTTAACAAATATAAATTTTTCTGTATTTGTAAAGAATTTACAAGAAAGAAATTATTTCTTTGAATATCAAATGATTTGAATTCAAAGAAGACTAATTAAAATACATGAAAAGTTAATTAAAATTAAAAAAAATCATTGTATCTCAAAGAAGAAAATACAGCTAGGAAGGAGTTCAATTAAATCATTTTTTCTTTGTATAAAAAGCTTTAAAACACAGAAATCCAGGTAATTATTATTAGAATTAAAATAAACATTGTGATTTTAATTTTTTTAAATGTTAATTTTAAGACTTCCGAAGTATTCGAGAGTAACTACCGTATGTATTCAGATATTTGTACTGTTTTTACTTTTAATTTGTTTCAATCTAATTTTTATCACCTTTTTAAACCTTAAATATAGTACAACTGTTATTGAAAAAATTTTTTTGTTTGCCAAAATTGCTTACAAATTTTTTGTTCCAAAATTCCTATAAAGATTTTTTTGTGCAAATTTTGAATGATCTTTCCCTTTTATTAGAAATATGACAGAAATAAATCAAATACTTCTTTATGCTAATTTAAATAAAGTAAGTCAAAAAGCGCTTAAAGGAGTTTTTCCATAACATCGTGAAAGTAATGATGAAGAGATATTGATTATATACATATATATATATATATATATATATATATATATATATATAATGAGAAGAAATGTGATTACTTCTGATTTCATAAGGTAATGTGTATTGCTAAGATCAATTTTAATCTTTTTAGAAGAAATTCTAAATAAATAATTGCTATATTTCTATTTTTTTTGGTAATTAATTTTCGTCCAACTTGAAACTATA
Source organism: Trichonephila clavipes (assembly GCA_019973935.1). Lineage (NCBI taxonomy): Eukaryota > Metazoa > Arthropoda > Arachnida > Araneae > Nephilidae > Trichonephila > Trichonephila clavipes. The sequence goes on from BMAU01006654.1 coordinate 366,187, forward strand.
TACTAAATTTTCTTATTTTCTAGAGAAAAGGAATATTTTGATTAAGGCATTTTCGATTCACGTTACAATACTTGTTTTGCTTAAAGAAAGAAAATGATTTTATTTTTTAAATTGTCATTATTTAATAAGTTAAAATTTTTTTTTGTTCTGTTCACATTTCTTTTTTCCTTGAAGAAACAAAAAATTGAGTTCTTTTTCATTTAGTTCACTAATAAAACTTGCAATTCACAAACGGGGGGCATCCTCATTACTTCAAAATGTTGAGTTTTTGTAATATAAATGTAATTTTTGTTTTCATTCAAATCAATTTTTTTTATTCAAAAGATCGTAATATTAGTTCATAAGTTTTGACAAAGATTATATTTCTTTTATTTTATGTTACAATCAATTTTATTGCGAATGATCCTTTTCCGTTTTTGTTTTCATACGAATTTTATCAATTTTTTTTCGTTTAATTGTTAGACTAGAAATTTTTTAGGAATATATATGTGGTATGAATTTAATAAAAATTTAAATTTTCCTTTCATAAGATTTATTTAACAATTTATTTTACATTCACTACTGAAAAGTTCCAAATATTAATAAATTTCTGAAAAATCATAAGGTGATTTTTTGAAGAATAATTTTAACTCAATATTTCAGATTCTTGTAAATTCTGTTATTATTCAATCTTCGTAGGATATTCATTCGCTTTCCCACCTTTTATAATATATTATTATTAGGTGTGCAACTTTGCTTCCGCCGTTTTGCAATAGATGTCTGTAACGGTAAGTGGTAGTCGAAATAAATAGATCGTAGATGTCATCCAATAAGCTTAGATATTTGTAAACATAACGCCATCGACATATTAGTCGATTTGTGTTGCATCATAAAGTTATTCTCGATTAAACATGCCAGCTTAAGAGCCAAAATCTCGTCATTTGCGGGAGGTTTTAAATTTCTGCTTTAATGTGAAGAAATCTGCGGCTGAGACTCATCGAATGTTATCAAATACCTATGGTGAGGCCGCTGTTAGTGAAAGAACGTGCCGAGAGTGGTTTCAACGCTTCAAGAACGGTGATTTTGACGGCAAAGACCAGCATGGCATTTGGTGGGACCAGCTCGGTATAGTGTAATATGAGTCGTTAAAATCGACTGAAACAATCACAGGCGACCGTTAACGAACGCAATTATTGAACCATACATGTGCATTCATTTTTTTTACAATAAAGCCTCGAAATTCGAAAAAAAACGGCGGAAGCCAAGCTGTACACCTAATATTATTAAAATACTTAATAGAGAGACACAAATTATTTTAACAATAAAGATAAAACAATTAAACAGATACTACAGGAATCTTAAAAAGATGGATGCTGCAGTAATATAAGTAATGCTATTAGAAGAAAGCTTATAAATTTGTATAAAAGTGGGGTTTTACTAGTTTCGGAACTAGCCAAAGTTTACCCTTTCTGTTTATAATACTGAGCGAAATCTCCTATTGAAAATAATGGTTTGAAAATCTAAATCTATAATAAGAAAAAAATACCATTGTATTTAACCGAGATTAAAGCTAAAATCATCTCTTTTGTCGTAAACAATAGTGGATTTTATATTAAATATTATATGTGTAGTTTAATATCTTAAAATATTTCCTTGATGTTATTGTTTGTTGGAATAAAAGTAGGTTATTAATATATTTGAAATCTTTATACCAGTAAATACTATACATATACGCACAACAAAACATTAAAAAAATTATAACACCAAGAAGAATTGAAAATATTTACCAGTTTCATTAGAAAGTGACCGGACTTGGCATAATCACAACTAATTTATAATAAGACAGAACAAAACAACTAATTTGTAATATCGAATATATATTTCGAAATTATACTCGCAATACAGAGTGAAAAAAACGACCCTTCAGCAGGTTGCTGTCTATCGCATTCGGCGATACACGAAGCTACTCGCCTAGATATAAATAAATGGATAGCATGAATGGTGTTTTGAGAGATGCCTCTCCATTCCCAGTCAAATATTTGCGATTTTTTGTCATTTGAACGTGTCGGCGGTTTTTGGCGAGTCTCGTATTTCAATTACCAGCAGTCTTCCACTCATAGTTCTTGGGGACCCCTTCACTTTTGATATCAAAATACATTGTTTCAAAATTAAGAATTCTACTTGAAAGTGAAATCCTGTGCATTATTTTATCTTAATGTAAAGTTGCTTTTCTCGATCGTCCAGATCTCTTCCTGTTTGCAAAATAAATCGTTTCAAAAAATCTTTTCAATTTTCTAGCAAGAGTAACTACAAGATACTTCAGCAACAATTTGTTGAACAGAATAACCTTCTTCCTTCAAAAGTGTTATTTTGTACCTTTATTATTAGGTAAAAAGGAAAAAAAAATTACTCATAGTTACAATATTTTACACACCTTTATATCAAAGTGCAACACATAACTGCTTTCAATACTGAAACATACTGCATATTCTACTTGTAAACATTCATTACTACTACTGTCCGATTAGTTGGAATAATGCTGCATTTCATTAGTTGAAGAAACAATAATTCATTACAGTGACCTAATGCTTGTTTTATCATGAGTTTTTCCAAATATTGTATACTTTACAAGCAAAATATTCTTTACTTTATATAAATTCTACGAACGGATGTGAAATCAACATGGAAAGATAGATTATAATTAATAATATTATTTAAGATAGAGCAATAATTTCATGCACAAAAATGAGTGTGAGAACTGAATGTGTCCAGGACTTTTTGCCACCTTTGTATTTTGTTTCTTTTAAAATTTTTGCAAAAATTTTTTTCAAGTTAAATTCTAATAAATTACGTTTAAAGTTCTTGTGTTATTGGAAACTTACACATACTACTGAAGTAAAGTATAATATGTTCATCGGGTATCTTTTCTTCAGAAGGGTACTGTATCTTAGCCCAAAACATTGTTTGACAGCTATTAAAAAACTATTTCTCAAGCAACCTAGAATTTATAAAATGGTTTTTTTTTCCGTAAATTCATACTATCTCTACGAAAGAATTCTTTTTTAAATATTTGAAGCGAGAAAAAATTGCTGTTGTTGATCAATTTTATCTTCCAGAACATCCATCTTTACATCCACTCCACTTTGTTAGAACCATCCTTTCCTCTTTTTTAAGTCGATGTAGATCCACCGATAAAAGCTAGAAGCTAATAAAACTGAGTTACTTATTTTTGTGTTAGGAAAGGCTGAAATGGTGTTTTGATGTGTGTGAAGGAAAAATAAGTAATTGTATATATTTTCCCTAAGAAGGACTAAATGATAATATGCATAGAGAGAGAGAGAATTATGAGTAATACTTAATGATACAAGTAAGATAAATACTATGGAATTTTATACAAAATGTATGCATGCTTAGAAGCAAATGAATTACACTATTTGTTTTATAATTTTTATGGAAAAATTGTGTGTAATGACATTTAAAGAATTATATTTAATAATTAAATATCTATATATATAAAGGAGAAAAGCGACTCACTCACTCACTCACTAACTAATCACGATATCTCCGGAACTATTAAACCTACAGACTTGAAATTTGGTAGGTAGGGGTTCCCTTCATAGAGTAGACGTCAGCTAAGAACGGATTTTGCAAAGTTCGAACCCCAAGGGGCGTTACGGGGGTTTAAGAGGCGTTATAGATAATTATTTCCATTACTAAACTATTAGATGTACAGTCATGACACTTGGTACACATATTTCTTTCATAAAATACAGATTCCCGAAATAATGATTTTTACAAAAATCGACATCCAAGGGGCGTTAAGGGCGCTTAAGGGGCGTTATACATAATTATTTCCATTTTTAACCCATTAGACGTTCAGTCTTGAAATTTGGTAAGCGGATTCCTTTAATAGAATACAGATCCGCTGTAAAATGGGTTTTCTGAAAATCGACTTCCAAGTGGCGTTGTAGACAATTAAGTGGCGTTATAGGCAATTAAATCCTTTTTTAAACTATTAAGCATAAAATCTCGAAATTTAGTAAGATGATTCCATTCATTGAGTAGAGATTCGCTATAAGATGGGTTTTGTGAAAATCGTTTCCTAAGTGGCGTTGCGGGGGGTTAATGGGCGTTATAGATAATTATTTCCATTTTTAAACTATTAGACATACAGTCTTGAAATTTGGTAACCGGATTCCTTTCATAGAGTGCAGATCCCCTACAGAATGGGTTTTCTGAAAATCGACCCCAAGTGGCGTTGTGGAGAATTAAGGGGCGTTATATAGCCAATTAACTCCTTTTTCAAACTATGAGACGTAAAATCTTGAAATTGAGTAAGCAGATTCCATTCACTGAGTAGAGATCTGCCATAAGATGGGTTTTGAAAATATCGTTTCCTAAGTGGCATTGCGGGGGCTTAAGGGGCGTTATAGATAATTATTTCCATTTTTAAACTATTAGACGTACAGTTTTGAAATTTGATAAGCGGATTCCTTTCATAGAGTACAGATCCGCTACAAAATCGGTTTTGTGAAAATTGAACCCAATTGGTGTTGTGGAGAATTAAGGGGCGTTGTAGGCAATTAAACCCTTTTTTAAACTATTAGACGTAAAATCTTGAAATTGAGTAAGCAGATTCAATTCACTGAGTAGGATCTGTCATAAGATGTTTTTTGTGAAAATCGTTTCCTAAGTGGCGTTGCGGGGGCTTAAGGGGCGTTATAGATAAATATTTCCATTTTTAAACTATTAGACGTACAGTCTTAAAATTTGGTATATGAAAGTGAATTCCTTTCATGGTGTAGAGATCCGATACAAAATATTTTTGAGGAAAATTGATCCCCAAGGGTCACCGAGGGAGATTAAGGGGCATAATAGATAAATATTTCCGCTTTTCAACTAATAGAACCACCTGCTTGAGAATTAGAAGGTATGTTCCGTTCATGGAATAAAGTTCCTTTTACAAAGATTTTTGCGAAAAAGGACCCCCAAAGAAGTGGGGATTGCGAAGGATTAAAGCATGATATTGAAAAATTCCTGTTTTTGAATTTAACTCATTTACTTGAAATTTGTTGAGCATTTTTTTCTTTAGTTGAATAGAGTTCCACTAAGAATGGATTTTACGGAAATCAACTCCAGGGGGAAGCGGGGAGAGTTATTGGGGCGTATTGATAGACAAAATTCCCGTTTTTGAACTGCTAAGACAATAATAATAAAATTTGGTTTGCATGTTTCTGTTGTTGAATTGGAATCCGCTAAAAATGCTGTCTACGAGGTATTGATGATAAAAATTCCGTTTTTACTCTGTTAGATTTAGACATGAAATTTAGCACGCATGTTTATTTTATGGAGTAGAGATCCACTGAAAGTTGCTTTGGTGGACATCCACTTGATTATTAGGCTAAGTTTGCGAAAAAAATCTTTCTACTTCTATTTTAGATATAAATAGAAATTAGATACTATAATTTATGTTTTTTTATATCAAGGGGCGAGAGTGTAACAGCTATAAATATATTTTTCAATACAATCGAATGCTTATTGTTAGATATCAATAATTAAAATATATGTAAACAGTATGCAAATATACAACATCGTGAAATACCCAGTGAAGTGGTTGGGTAACGGCTAGTATATATATAAGTACTAAATTCACTAACCAAAATGTATATCGAGCTTAAATTATGGAAATGAAATTTAAAAATTTTCGCCACAAGAAAAAAATTAAATTATTTCTAAACCAAATAAAAGCAAGATTTTGAAGTTTCAATATAAATAATTAACTTCAAATTAATCAATAAGCATAATGTACATAAATGTGCATAAATATGAATTAAATGTTTATTGTGCATAAATATGAATATTTTACAATACTATTTTGTTTACGGAATATTAGTTGATCTTTACAATCCTTATGACCAAAAAAATGTTGTGTGTGAGTAAGTTTTATTTAAATATATGATTCTATACACAGTGATCCTAATGTTTAAATGTCTTAAGATATTTTGAATGTTCAGGCTCCCTTGCAATTTGTAAAAGAAAGTTTAGGTTTTGAGCGAGCTTCATAAAAAAAACAGTCGATGCCATTTTTGCTACTGTTTCTTTAAAGTATTTTTTACTGATATAAGATTAAATTTTTTTCTTACGTCACAGACTATTTTGAAACAAGCAAGATCGTAAATTTTAAAATACGCACCGAAAACATCCGAATGCACATCATTAAGAATATTATAAGATCTATTTTACGCTTCCATAATAAATGCATGTTTTTAAAAAAAAATTCTTACCTTCTAAACTCAGTTGTGCTGAACCTTGATAGGAGTAGTCATGGCTTCTGACGAAACATTGGTACATTCCTTTGTCTTCTCTCATCACCGAATAAATCTGCAGTACTTCGGAACTTATAAGTTTTGTTCTGGCTGAGGTGATGACAGGTTTGAGATTTTTAGTCCATACTAATGAAGTTATTTGAGGTCCTGTCACATTGCAAGTGAAGGTAACACTAATTCCTTCTTTGACAATTAATTTTTCTGGGTACACTGAAGCTCTCAAATTTTCTGAAAAACAATAACAAATTTAAAAGTAAGAGACGGTTAATATAAGTTAAAAGTCAAATTTTAAATTAAATAGGAAATAAGTGTTATTAAACAATTATATTTTTTACTGTTTTATTGGGTATTATAAAACAGTAAAAAAATAAGATAAAATTGAAGAAACATGCAATTTTTCTCTCCTTCTCAGAATTATTAAAAATGCAATTCATAATACAACTAAAACAAACAACAAAAGTATAAAAATAATTCAAGATGTTATTGTTGTATTTTAATTAAAAGGCAGAAGAAGGCTATTTTACTGCTTATGTGTTAAGCATATGTTATATGTGTTTTACAGCAAATACTCAGAATTTTTGTTTCATTTAAATGTTACTACTTAATATACTGCTTAAATTAGGAATACCCTATTGCATTTCTTAAATCATATATTTCTTATAAATTTAATGTAAATTTGTTTAGTTTGAAAGTTTAAATAACTATTACTTATTACACCTATATTAATAAAGGCAACAATTATGTAATATGTTTTGATAGTTATTTGGATCCATTATTTAGTGTGAATTTTTAATTTTTAAAACGCGCACTTTATTTTATTTTTTTAAAGAATTAAGAAATACTTTTTCTTAATTGTACACACTGTTAAATATCATAAAGGTATTTAAAAAAAAACCTTATTTTTGGCAAAAGTTTCGCTATAATTTCTAATCGAGGTGGTTTCAAAATAAATAGATCGTTACTTGACAAATTTTGGAATCTGATGTAATTTGTTTTTATTTTGTATTAATGTTATTATTTATTTATTAGTAATTTTGCATTGCTGCAGTTTTTCTCCTGTTTTTTTCCTACTCAGTAACATTAAGAAATAAAAAGGAAAGCGAATATCATAAAATACGCTCTTACCCCTACAAGCTTATACTTACGCCATAATACAAATTTGATTATTATTGCAGTAATTGCCATCTGGTTACATCGTATTATTTTTATACCATTTATCTTATTTGATGTAATTACTTTAGGTTAATAATCTGACTTAGTATAATTATTATTAATTTCGGAAGCAGAAACACCAATAAAAAAGTTCACTTAAGATGTAACAGCAGGTTCAGGCTACTTATAGTAGTAGGTATAATTAAGTTGTAATGACTAATCAAACGCCCTCTTTCTGTACGGTGAAAAATCCAAAAAAATAAGACGGATGGAATTCAACTTATATAATAAGAATATAAAGTATGAGCATATCTAATTCTGCAAAACGTGTAACAACTAAAGCTCAATAAACATAAAACTGATTCGAGAAAAAAATAAGAAAGGCCTGAACGTAACACATCTGAGATATAAAAAATGTATTTTATGCAGACAGTTAAAACTTTAAATAAATATATCAATTTTTTTATTAAAAATGAAATGGGTTATTCCTTAGAATATTAAAAAAAAAATTGGAAAATTGACAATTTTTTATATCATATTTTTTCAAGAAAGTAACGTTACGCCATTTGCAGACAGAAAATAGCACTTTTATGTAGCAAATAAAAAAAATCAAAGCTAGAAAACCCTGAAAAAATTTATCAAATTGGCAATGTATTGAAAATTGTGAAAAATATTTTTTCATTCACCTTATTTATGCATTCACACTAGAGATTATTTTTGATAAAAATTTAACTGGTCATTTTGTTGGGAAAAACTTCTGAAGGATTTATGTCATTATGTTTTTTATTTCATTTGATTTATGTGTAGCTATGTTACTGTTGCGATTTACTTAATTAAGTATAATATTTTTATACAAAATTATGAATATCTGTATTCCCAAAAGATACTTTTTTAAAATTTCCAATGTTTCAAAAGAGGTAAAGGACCAAACAGACACAACCATATATTAAAAAAATGACTGAAGTCATAGTCTTAAAGAATATCTTGCTCGCCAATAGAGCACCGGTACCGATTTGCTATGGAGTGCCGTAATACAACGAAAATCGTCCCTATTCTTTGATCTGCCGCAATCACATAGAGAAGCAATTTTTAAACTAAGGATCACGAACCCCTGACACTACGTAATGCCTTTCAAAGGCTCCGCGTAGTTTTTCATGTAACGTTGAAATTTCCCTCTTTTGCAGACTGTGAAGGGCCTCATGGAAAAAGAAATAGATTATAAAATTTTCTCCAATGAAAAAAAAACTCTACTAGCAGATATATTTTGCTCAAGAGTATTAAGTCAGGGAGGGATGTTAGTAATATTCAGCGTCTACGATGTAACGCTGATATATAAAGGAGGGGGGTGCGACGATAGAAAGTTTACAAAAGAATGACAAAGAGGACATCAAGGTTTAAAAAAATACAACTGTTTGAAGGGACTCCGCAAACTAGTCATGTCCAATCATGAGCAGGGATTGAGTAACTTGCCTCCCTAAGAGATGTGCTGGAAATACCCCGTAGATCCTCAGTTTTCCAGCGTTTAAGATTTATCCTATCATAAATTTGGGATTTAAAATACCTTGCTATCAAAAATTTCATATGAAGCTTGATAGAATGGAAATACAAGGCTGAAAGAGTTACTTGGTGTAGCCGTGATTCTTACTTTGCAAGATTATCCACCTGCTCATCCCCAAAAATGCTACTGTGGCCAGGTATCCATTGGAAACCACACGCTTCGTTTTTAAAGCCATCTACAGTAGATAATGTTGAGATTGGGAAACATATTTGGGGACAACATGAGAATCTAATGGTTTTTATTGCCTTTTGAGAGTCAGAAAAAAAATACTAATATGGCAAAGCTATACTTAAAAATCATCAAGTATTTTATTAGAGCATTCCGGATAGTATACATTTCTCCAACAAAGGCCCAGAAAGAAGAACCATAAAAAGAGAACAAGCTTGAAAATACTCCTGATCCACCAATACTTTGATCTTCATAACAGAAGCCATCTGTTAGTATATGGTATCACTCAGTTTTGGGGTTTGTGTCAATAGTCTCCAAAACATATTTAAAACTTCGATAGGGGTAATCTTATTATACAATCTTATTATGTAAGAGGAGCAAATTTCCTTCAATTTGAACAAAATCAATTGGGTTAGCAGGTTTAAAAAATTCATGAAAAACATTTGGGAATTCATAATTTTGCCTGACATCCAGGGGAAAATGTATAAAACTACTTTGGGTTTTCAAATTCCTTGTTTTATTTTTGTAGTAAATCCTGAAATACTGGTGAGATCTAATTAATTTCTCGTATAGAATCATAGTTTTTTCTTCAGTAATAACTTTGATATGCTAACTATTCGTCAACAACAGCATAACATGAATCTGGCTGCTTTAACAGCTCCAAAAGTGAAACTTAAATAGCTCCGAGTTGAAAACGTTTCATTTATCGTATGAATAACAGAATAAATCATGATCTTTTATTTGTATTCAAGTAGCTTTCACCATTAAGTTTATTATTAATTGGAATTAAGTTATCAGTATTGAAAGTAATAGTAGGCTTATTCTTTCCCTTTTCTCCTCAAAAAAATATAAGATAATCCATATACTGATAACAATACGAAGTAAGATCAATACAAATTTATTCATATGGCTGTACGCATATTTTTTTAAATAATTACTTGAGGGCCCACATTTTGATAAATGAATTATTTCTTAAATCCTACAATTTGCGCAGTTTTCTTCGTTTTAAATACAGTATTTCCTTAAGGTTAAAAAAAAGGGGGATGAAAAATGGCTTTACTAATGGTTAAATGAATGGTTTATTCAGATTTTTCAATTAAACAAAAACACGTAATTATGTCCCGTATATGAAAAACAAATCATTATAGAAAACATTTTATGTTATAAAATATTCTTTGGCTCAATATATTCTTTATAGATAATTTTTTTTTTATTTTTTTACTTATACATTTTGCGTTCCTAAAATTAAAGGAGAATTTTTCTTTTGCTCTAGAAAGTCGTTATCTTGAAAAGAAATAATCGATTGAATAAATATTACGAGAAACGAAAATTATGTATACAATATACCTTTACTAAAATGAAACCCAAAAGCTATTCTTCATCACGGTATGCTAAGAAACATAGTCACTATTTTAATAAACTCGCAACAAAAAAGCTTATATCAAATTTGTGTTTTGAAAGCGGAGGAGGAACTATTTGCTTTCTCTCTCTCAATGCAGTAAAAACGTTTCATTAAAAATTTCCTTAGCTCGTATAAAATCTTGCTTGTAAGGAATAAAAATATATTATCTATATATATATGAACATTTTCTATTATAGTCTTAAAAGATAAATGTTTTCTCACCCATTAACTTTAAAAAGAAAAAAAACACCAATTCCGAGGATTACAGAGTAAAACACTCTAGACCACACTCATTTTTCTTAATTAAACTATTCATGTAATAAACATAAAAGAGTGCATTGGATTATGCAGGTTCATTGAATAAAAAGTTTAAAATCTGTATATTCCGAGAATATTTCATAATTAATTATACATCACACACCACTCTTCGCTAAGTTATCAGGAACTATGTTTACACTCATTTCAGTCTTTTTAATACCCTTTTTCTTTATTTAGAGCTGATGGTTGCATACATATATCTACGGTAACGGGAATAAACTATAAGTCTCTCATGAATATTCAAAGTCCACTTTCTTGGAAGAAAAAAAGGCTTTCGCACGAAGAAGAGACAGGTATAAGCCAAGGCTTTTAGCCATGATAAACGTCTTTTAGGTTCATTAAGACAGTCAACATGGTGGCCTTGTGCTGATCGTGTTTTACAGACAAAAATGTTTACCGGCGTCAGGGTTG
>BMAU01006654.1:380000-525000 GCA_019973935.1 Trichonephila clavipes
TGGACATGCCCGCGTCTAACACGGGCAATCTTGTATCTTGCGTTATTTTTTTAATGCCCATCTAAGATTTGTTCTAATAAAAATACATGGGCTAGATTATAACTAAACTTACGAACAAGACACATAATACTAGATGGCCTACTAAATACTACTAGGTAAAATAGCTTACACTATACCTATTTCTACATATTTTGTCCAAAAAAACATATCTTTTTACTAGGTTTTTCGAAAAAACAATCGTGCTTTAAGGAGTTAAAAAAATATCTGTCTCAATTAAAATTTTTTTCACCAGTTCATTCAAATAATTAATAAAATTGTATGTAAACCAATATATGTTTGCTATTTTTAATATATATATATATATATATATATATATATATATATATATATATATATATATATAATGTAAAATATATAATCAAGCTGAAAAAGTATTTTGAGAGAAAATTTTTCTTAGAATACAATAAGGCATCAGAATATTGTGTTGGCTGTTATTTCCTGTATAAATATCCGAATCAGAAAACTAAATTATTTCAGACTCAATAAATGTAAATCAGTGTTTCTCAAACTTTCAATACTCGCGACCCAATATTCAATCATCATTTTCATTGCGCCCCCCTCCATTCAATAACATTGTATTGAATTCAATAATACTATACTTTTACACTAAAGCTACAGTGTGTGTGTACGACTTTAACCTCCTATGTGCCACCGACGTATATAAATGTCTCGCTCAGCCAAAGCATTAATCATCTGGACGTATATATATGTCTTTCCGAAGTACGATCTTTTATGTGTACTGCTTCCATAAAATTATCCCTAAGGTTTTGGTATACAGTAAAAGAACCTTGACAGTCTTTGCAAAGGATTTACTTATTTCAGAGGATTTTGCTTATTTTTATTCCTTTTCTCCTCCCCCTCCCAATAAAACATCAAAATACACGCGTAAACTTGGAAAACCGCGGGGACCAAACCACGTAACTTTTAATCGACAGTTAAGGAATTAATTATAAACCGTACAAATCATCAAGATAAGTGTTAATACAAAACCATAGGGTCACTGGTAATTATCAGATTTCTTCTTATAACTTAGTATTGTTAAATTAATAATAAAATACATTGTACAGTACAGGTACTTTTATAAGTGCATTATATCAGTGTAAATGTGTATTTTATATTTTATTATGTCAGAAAGTATTTTGTCTGCTTACTTTCAGTAAATTAATAATGTTTTGAATAATCTTTAGTTTTTTTTCAACTTTTCAATATGTTCGTGCCCCCCTTGCATACTTATCACGCCCCTCAAGGGGGGCGCGCCCCACAGTTTGAGAAACGCTGATGTAAATGATAAGTTAAAAGTAAAGTCTACTTGTTTTCATTTTAATCGTATATTAATGAATTTTTTTTGAACATACTGATAACTTATTGAATTCCTACTATTAGTTCACTCTCTTCCTATACATATTTACTTATATTATCTTATTCAAATTTTCAATTGTTAATAAAATTCTTTTTTATCCATCCACTCAATTTCAAGTACATTTTTTTTAAACTTGTAGTGGATGACCCTTGATGTTAATGCAGTTTTTTTTTCAAATATTAATACATTACTTGAATTTAATTAATTAATTATAGTTTTTGAGACATATTACCATCGATATTATTCTTCTATTTTGTAGTTGAAGTGGACAAAACAGCTTTTTATTAAATTTGTGACAAGATTTAACTTAACCTAAATACTCACATGCTAGTTAGCCATCAGCATTTCTTTTACACTGGTTTTAAGATAAATTCTTACCTATTGTAATCAAATTTTATTAAAAATTGTAATTACAAATTATGTGGTTAAAAGATTTTTAGTGTTAATTTAGTTTGTTTTTTGCCAATTAATATTGTGATTCTGTCACATGTATATACATATTAACATAAGTATATACTTATTAACATATGTATATACATATGACATATTCACAATGCATATTAACATATGTATATACATATGACATAATCACAATGAATATTAACATATGTATATACATATGACATAATCACAATGCATATTAACACACAAAAAACGCTTAGTTCTCTTCAGTAGTTGCTTAGCTTACTTAGCTCAAAAATAATGTTTAAATATTATTTAAAGTTATATTTGATAGTTATCAATTTATAATTCTTCAATAACTTTCATTTTCATTTTTTTCTCATTTAATGATTACAATTTTAAAAAATAGATGTATTTTTTTCTCCTTATCATTTATTCTTCATTGTCACTGAAACAAAATTATATGTAAAAATTAGAGTAAAATTTCTTAGATTTGCTATTTTCAATTATAGATTCTTCACTTGGGGAAAACATGCTTATAAAATTTTTTTATTAAATAACATAAGAGTTCTTAAAAAGTTATTTGTAATCATTTTATTCTTATCAACAATTGTTTCTCCCTTATAAATACTTTTATTTTTTTACTTTAAATTTTATACAATAATAAGTTGTAAAGCACGCTTATTTAAAGTTCGACACAAACTCAAATTATGAAAATATTTAAATTTATTCATTTTTTTTAAATAATAAATGTTTGCAATACATTTCATATACAATCGATTCGTTGGCATTTATTTTGAAAAAAAAATTATTGACGTAATGTCTGAATTATTTAAATTTGAGACTTCAAGGAAAAAATAAATTTATGAAATACGTTCCAAAAAAGAACAGCGTTTGAAAGAAGTTTGAAATTTTGGTGAATAAAGTAATTAAAGATTTGACACATTTCAGTATTTTGTCTGCACATAAACCTGTGAGTTGCACAAAATATGTAAAAAATGCTGCATTATTTTTTGATTTAATTCAAGAGTTTTAAAGTAGTTTTCAAGATTTTCGAAAAAATAATGTGTATTTCAACGTATTTCCTACCCCATTTTCTTTAGAAATAAATAAATTACCTTCAAATTTTCCAATGGAATTCGTTGAATTACAAAGCGACGTTCAACTAAAAGAAAAATCTGGGAACACTTCTTTACTGGAGTTTTATAAGGATTACATACCCTGCGATATAAATATATATACTCAGATTTTCCCAATCATGCTTTATTAACATCTTCATCTTTTGGCAGTACCTATATTATTTGTTAACAATTATTTTCATAAATGAAACATAGAAATACAAGGTGATTTGGAAGCCTCTCTCTCTATATATGTATTTTGACAATGTTATATTTACTGTTTTCGATGTACCTTTTCTCCAAATCTTTTATATGTACATGTTTGAAATTTTTCATACTATTAAACTACACCTTTCCCAGTATACTAAAATGAGCTTTTAGCTAATTTTGAATTTTTTAATAATTTATAAAATATTTTATCAAATATTGCAAAATTTGACCCATTTTTCACATAAAAAATTTGTAAAAAATAATTTTTAACTTTTTTACAAAAAGCTCATTTCAGTATATATTAGACGTCATTATAAATAAATCATAAACAAATTTACATACCTGTGAACAGTGGTTTCTCAGAAAAGGTACAACGAACATCAAAATTTTCACTTTGAGATAAATTGATTTTAATATATACAGTGAGGCTTCTAATCGGCTAGGAAATAAAAATATAAAAGGCTCGATTTACAATAAAAGATACATGTTTTCGTTTAGATCAGACATTCAACTTTTAAGAAAAAATGAAGTACTTTTCTTCCATTTTTCACTACTCAAATGAGCGTGGCCCAGTTTCAAGGATTATTTAAAAATAAGTTTTAAGGGCTTCTAATTACCCTAGAGGTTAAAGTAAGGTATTTTGAGAAAGGTTAAAATTTATACAATTTAAAAATGTAAAAATCTCAAATTGTCAAAAAATAGGATTTCAACTTTCCAACTGCCCAAATAGGACACTGGCAAACATTTTGAAAATTCATTAAGAATTTTAATCTTGTCTATATATATATATATTGAACTCGATATTATTTACTTATTCAATAAAAGAAAATTCATCCGTCTCAATAATTTGAATTTTTCCCATCTTTATGAAATTCTAACTAAATGAAACGAAACTTGTATAAATTTAAAATAAATATATACCAAAGCATATCTAATACAAATTTTTAAAAATTATATAATTAAAAAAATTAATTTATTTTATAAAACTGCATAGAGTTTATTTTTATTTCAATTTGTTAAAAAAATATTGTATGTGGTGCCCAGTAATTCTTTTTCTTCGCAATGTGTTCCTCAAATTGTCATAGCTTAGACACCCATGTTTTAAAGGATACTTCTTTTTCCTACACCCAATTTAATCAACATTATTTAAAATCATTGCTAAATTTCAAAATTATTACTCAGAAATAAATAATAAATGCGATCAATTAAGCGAAATAAAACTGCAAATTCCGTGCAAACTTAGAAAACTATTTCAGATGCTGCCGTAAAATGCAACTTTATTTTATATGTGTCTATATGATTGATTGGAAAACTGAAAAATGCTTTGAGTAACGCGCAAATGCAAGATCCAAATCCCTTGAAGACTGCTTTTTCCACGCAGCCCGCGAAACTTTCCCATACACCTTACAATTTTAAGCAGAAGATTTCAAGTGATAAAAAATATCTATCCTTACATCGCTATTTTTTCCTTCCTCTGTCGAATTTTTCATGCTCAAACTTTACCAAACCCATTCTTCTTGTTCAACTCACTGCAGCGCTGAACATTT
This sequence comes from Trichonephila clavipes, assembly GCA_019973935.1. NCBI lineage: Eukaryota > Metazoa > Arthropoda > Arachnida > Araneae > Nephilidae > Trichonephila > Trichonephila clavipes. The sequence continues at coordinate 384,698 of BMAU01006654.1, forward strand.
ACTTTCGAAAAAGCAATCAATAAATATTTCAAACCAGACTTATGTGTATATATATACCTACGTATATTTTTTTCCTTATTTCGCATCTAAAAATCTCTTTCTCTCCTTTTTTTCAGCATCACCTTATAGTAAAAGTTTAAGAAAAAAACGGTGGAAGAAAAGAAATGGTATTTCCGTATAATGGCGATGAAGGTAATAGCTGCTGGAGTTTGAAGAGCGTAAAGAATTTAGTTGCCCAGGCGTAGTCTAAAGCTGTTCGATTTTTTATATATTATTTCATCCGAAATATATGCATAAAATGGTTAGCGACAGGAAAAATTCTTAAAAGTCTAGTTAACCATATACAAAGAAAATAAATTATTACATTAAAAAAAACTACTTTAATAGTTGACAATAGAAAGGCAAAATTTTTTCCTATTAATAGTTTGGAAAGTGTGTATGAATTTAACATTAAATACTAACCAAAGATTTTCTCAATTTACAGATGCATATTTCATGAGGATCACTTAATATACTGCAGAACTCTACTAAATAGGAACAATGCTAAATATTTTTTGTATATACTTTCATCTCAATACTTTTAACGTTTTACAACTGCTTAGCGTTATTTTGCTACGTGTAAGCATATTCAATAGATGCAGTTGCAATAGAAGACTACTTAATGATTTAAATTAAAAGTATCTTAAGGTTTTTAAAATAACTTAGGTATGGGGGAGGAATTTACAAATATGCAGAATATTAGCACATACATAATGTGGGAATATAAAGCATATTCTATGCATTTATATTCTATGTTCAAATAAATAAATCTATATATATATAAAGGAGAAAAGAGACTCACTAATCCCTATATCTCCGAAACTTCTAAACCTACAGACCAGCAATTTGGTGCACATATTCCTTTCATGTAGTAGAGATACGCTAAGAAAAGGTTTTACGAAAATCGAATCCTAAGAAGCGTTACGGGGGCTTAAGTGGCACAATGGACAATTATATCCTTATTTAAACAAATAGTCTTACAATCTTGAAATTTGGTGTGCATGATCCTTCCATGGAGTAGAGATCCGCGGCAAAATGATTTTACAAAAATCGATCCCCTAGTGGTTTGGGGGGCTTAAGGGCCGTTATAAATAATTATTTCTATTTTTAAACTATTAGACTACACTCTGGAAACTAAATATGCAGGTTCCTTTCATGGAGTAGAGGTTCCCTATAAAATGGTTTTTACGAAAATCGACCCCCAAATGACATTGTGGGGGCTTAAGATGCTACATAGATACTTATTTCCTTTTTTAAACTATCAGCCGTAAAGTCTTGCCATTTGATAAGCATATTCATTTCATGGAATAGAGTACCGCTACAAAATAGGTTTCGAGAAAATTGACCCCCAAGGGGCACCCAGGGTGATTAAGGGGCGTAACAGATAAATATATTTCCGTTTTTAAACTATTAGACGGCAAAAGTCACTTTGTGACAAATCTATACGGAACTTTATCACTAACATTCTGAGTCGTCTTTTTTAGGGAAATTTAATTCCCTACCTATTTCCAATCAGCTCCAAAAAGAGGACAGGATTCCTTGTTATATATGTAGATTAGATAAAGTATTTAAGTCAAACGGAATAGTAAAGTTAGAGCAGTAGGAGAGAGAGATTGAAGCAGAAAGTTATAGTGAAGTTAAATTTATTATTGAAGATTTCTTGTTGGATAATTTAATCTCAGAGAAAAGCTGAGCTGAACTGCAGTGTGGTAAATATTAATTAAAGTCTCATTAAAGATTATTATTACGAGTGAGATTATAATTAAATGTTCAATAAGAACATAAAATATAAATCTGGGATCTCTTATCGTGGTAACCTCTGCGTGATCGATATTTTAATTGTTAATTAATTGGATCATTAAATATTTAAGTTTATTTAAAGGAAAGTATCTTTTAAACCTCATAATACTATTTAGATATATTTGTTAATACGTCTTTGATTCTATTTGGGAAAGATAACCAAATAAAGAAAGTTATTTATAAAAATGGCTACTGGCTCTTATCTGACTCCTATTTATTCTCGTTCTCAAAGTGAGGTCCAAGGGGACCTTCACAACTTTTCAAAAAAATCTAGTTACTGATAGTGTTAATAACAGTTTATCTTTATATATTCATGTTCAAAAAATTGCAATCACCGTGTTTAGAACTATTCAGATTTTATATAAATTTTTGTTGATTAATTAAACAAGATTTTTAAACATATTAAAACGCAAACTCTTACACGTCTCGATTTAAAAAAAATGTGACTTCTATACGCCATTTCTAAAGCAAACCGTTCCTACATTATAACCCGGATTTCTTCATATATATGTATATATATATATATATATATATATATATATATATATATATATATATATATATATATATATATATGTATATGTATATTGCCCGATACATGTGAAAAAAAACATTTCTACATGCATTTTCAAGACATTGGCTAATTACTAAATGAATCCTTTTAATCAACAATTGAAAGACCACTTTTGTTAATAATAGATTTTTTTTCATGAACTTAACCGTACACTTAACTTACCAGCTCATTAAAATATATATCGGCATCATTAACGGTTTAAATGACTTTTTCGGCTCTTATCATATAATTTTAATTTTTTTTTCAAGCCTCATTCTTTTTGAATTTTTTCTATGCATTTTTTTAGAATAAAAAGAAAGAATTAAGTTGATTTTCGTGGTCGAACTGAATTGAAACCATTTTGAATCTTAGGGGGGGATGCAGATGCTTGTTTTATTTATTTTGAATATACACTAGTTTAAGTATTAACACAAATGGCATGTTGAGACTTTGTAGTCCGAGTCCGATATTTATCTCTGATATATAATAAGAGGAATCTAAATAAATATACTTAATCACAGCAAAGTCTTAATATAATCATTTCTTTTACACATTTTTTCGTCTTTAATAAATATTTTAGTATTCTTAGGATGCTTAAGTAAGTATTAAACTTAGCGAATCTCTGAAAATAAAAAAGTTCTTGTCTTAAGTACATTAAGCAAATGCAATGATTAAAAGGAAATTTATATTACTTTATATTCTTCTGTACATGTTTGAGTGAATTAACATAATGGTATTTGAAAAAAATTTAAAAAATAATATATATTATGATTATAAAAAAGAGGAGAAAAAAACAATGCAATTGTTTTTTGATCTACCTATAAATTATGAAGTACAAAATGGAAAAAAAATGCTGTTATTCTGTTACTAACAACTTAAATATATATATATATATATATATATATAAAATTATTTCTCCATCACAAAAATATAACTTCATTTTTAACGGATTTCCTTTCTTGTTAAACTTTAAAAGAAAATGGGAATCTCTCTCTTTTTGTCTTACTTGGTAATGATCATAACGCCACAAAAATTTATTTCAACTATAAATTGATGACTTATAATGTAATTTAATTTTTCAATTAGACAATGAACACCGTGAAAAATTTACAAAATCAGATAGAAGATGCGTCAGCGAATTTTAATTTTGAATGTTGTCAAAAATTGATAAAAACATTTTCTACACATTTATTTTCTTCTTGTAACTATTTAAGTTGTGCCGAGTTAAAAAAAGAAAGATAATAATATATTAAAACTCGTTTTGCTCCCGTTTTCTACCATGTTTTCTTTATTGTCAAATTAAGTGTACGCTTCTCAACTAGGGAACTAATTGAATGCTTCCTGTGTACAGGGTATGCCACAAATATCATCCAAACTCTGTCCAGCTAGATTCACCATTGGAAATACAATAAATATTCAGAAAGGACTGTACCTGTACGATTCATAGAGAACACTACGGTAAATGATGATGAATGAATGAGGATGCATGGTGATTCATGATGAGACTCTGGCGCATTTCTGAGCTTTTGTACGGGATTCTCTGAATATAGCATACAATGACCACCTGATCGGACATGTGAATCTTTATCTTTGGCCACCACAATCACCAGATCTCACAACTTTGGATTTTTTTCCTGTGGGGAAATCTCAAGGAAAACTAATGATCTTAGTCTGCATGCTGCTTGTACTTCAGTGGACACCTAGCTGCTGTGACGTGTGCAGTCATCCATTCGACGGCGGGCTTAAGCTTTCCTCGATATGCATGGAAGACATCTTGTACATCTTCATTTTTTAAAATATTTGCAAATACTGCAATTGTTGTGTACAATGCGGTGTTTTTTATTTGATGCATCATAATTTGTTTTTCATATATTTTTTATTTTTATTTTTTTTCATATGCCCAAAGAACTGTACAGTAGTACAGTTTCTTCGGCATTTTTTATGTACCTTCAACGAGGAACTCATAACGGGCCGAGTTTAAGCACTGTTTTTGGACACCTTGTATAATGCACACAAAATGCAATTAAATCGATTAAGTTTCAATGACTTTTAAAAAAATCAGTTCTTAAGAAATATGTATAAACAATCAATGCAGTTAGTTTCTTATCGAATAAGAACTTGTAGGGGCTTTCATAAGCGTTTCCCTTAACTGTCCTCTGTAGCTACTGTATCACGAAGCTTTATGTAAAACTCTCACCTGGTGCATGAACTGTTATGTATGAAAATTATTATTACTATTTAAGTGGAAGTATAAGTAATGAAAGGAAAATAAAGAATTCATGGATAAACAAAAGATAGAAAAAATAGAAGTATCTTAGAACTGTTATTAGGCCAGAACAATTTCTCCTGAAAAGATTTAGAGTGCATATGCCTGAATCAAATCTTACAATTATTAAGAAAAATAGTTTAATATCATCATAATTCCTTATTTAATTGAGTTGCGTTAAGTTAAACCATTCAAAATGTTTAATTTATTTTGACATTAATTATTCAAATATTAAGTAAACTAGTTATATGAGTAGAAAAAGTAGATTATTTTTTAATATTTTATCTCTTACTAACAGTGGAGCAATTTCGTCACCAGTTGAACTTAAAATCGATTCAAAAGGGCCTAATGCTATCTGCATCCCATCACGTACATACACTCATTTCTAAAAGTTAAGCACGGAGAGGAAAATGCTAATTTCCGGAAGCCTATCAGAATTGAAGAGGATGCAATTCTCTGCAGCGGTAGATGTCAGTATGCAAATATGATAGGTAACAGCAAATCTTGCTTACATGTCAAGAAATATTCAAAAAAGGGCAGTCTTATTAAAAACCCGCTTGATGAAGGGTTACACAAATTAATTGTAAGTGCTGATAGAAAGTGTTTAAAACTTTCGTACAATTTGTTTTAAAGACATACACTGGTGTGCAAAAATTAAGGACGAAGTCGAAAAATTAGCATATCAGCTGAACGAAGAGGCAGAGCGGACAGAAAGACCAATCAGGAGATTAAGTAAGGTGATGTACGATAGCACATGCGCAGATATGCAGGTAGACGTAATGGGAGAGTGTCTGAGTAGTATAAAGCATGTTGTCGGTGTAAGATCAGTATTTCTGGCAAAGAGATTGCACGCCGTATAGCAGTTAAAATCACACCGAGTTGCTGCCTGAGCGAGAAAGGGCGAATAATCAATCTGTTAGACGACATCTGGATGCTTTTACCCGAGGTCGAATTATTGGGAAGTTGGAGGAAAGCAGCAGTGTGACAAGTGTGGCTGCAGAGTTCGGAATTGCTCACAGCATCGTTTCACGACTTTTTAGACAATTTCAAACTACAGGAACAGCTATCCGGGGGTTTAGTAGTGGTCGTCCACGAGGAACCACACCCGCAGATGACCGGTACATTGTCTTACAGGCCAGAAGAAGCAGGCGGCAGACAGCGGGAGAAATCGCTAGACACACGACACAGGCGACTGGACGACCGATATCGCGTTTTACCGTGGCCGAATGACTGCACGGTGGTGAACTGTTTGCACGACGCTCTTTACGGTGTGTACCTTTAACGCCTGCCCATCGGAGAAGGCGTTCTCTGTGGTGCCGGGAACACCGGAATTGGAGAGACAATGAATGGGGACGAGTACTCTTTACAGATGAGAGCAGATTGAGTTTGAGTAGCGATTCTCATCGCATACTCATCTGGAAAGAGCGAGGAAGCCGCAATCATCCCTCGAACATCATTGAAAGGGACAGGTATGGAGGTCGCGGTGTTCTCGTGTGGGGAGGCATATGCTTGGTAGTCGAACAGACTTTCACATCTTCGACGCAGGTTCAGTCAACGGGACCCGTTATTGTAACGAGATTCTTCTTCCATATGTGCGTCTTTTTAGAGGCGCTATGGGTCTGCAGTTCCTTTTCATGGACGACAATGCACCATGCCATCGTACAGTAGCTACCGAACAGCTCTTAGAGAGTGAGGATATTGAACTTATGGATTGGCCGGCACAATCTCCGGATCTCAATCCCATCGAGCATGTATGGGATTTTCTAGGCAGACGTTTGGCAGCTCGTACCTTACCACCAGTAACGATTCGGGAGCTTCGATTGGCGCTGCAAGACGAATGGGCAGCAATGCCTCAACAACTCATTGGCACCCTCATTCTCAGCATGGGCAGACGCTGAGAAACCTGCCTAGCAGTCAGGGGAGATCATATCCCCTACTAAAGACCGGATGTTTCTTGCTGGACACCCATCATAGGGATGTTTCGGCCTTCAGTCGCATTGCGCTCCATGCTACTTTTTCAATCAAGCTTCTTTTTATCCCTCTGATTTCTCTTTTAATAAGTGTTACTTACATTACACATGTCCTTACGTATTGAGGATCTTACGGTATTAAATGTGTTGATTTGGAAAGCTTTTGTACAAAGTTAGATTGAAAAAACCGTCTCGTCCTAATTTTTTGCACACCAGTTTACGTGTTTCTATGACTTACAGAAACCGAATGGAAGATCTTGAGCTCTGGCGTGCTGTGGGGCGCATTGGAGAATGAAAGGCAATCAAAGATGCTGCTCTTTTCTTCGGCTTTCATCATTCTGTAATTTCACGTCTATGGAAACATTCCAAACCACGCAGACAGTTGTCCAAAGGCCCGTAGATGGTCACCCAAAGGTTACAACCCCCGCATAAGATCGATATATTGCTATTGTAGCCAAGCGGATAGGATAACGCACAGACCAGAACATCTTTAATAGGGGTTCTGTGACAGCTATCCGGTATCGAGATGAAGTCCTAGAACCCATTGTGAGATTGTACGCTACAACAGTTTGCCCTACTTTTGTTTTAACCCTCTGGGAGGTTAGCTTCCTCCTGAAAAGTTATTCCAAAAGGGTTTACTCTTATTTTGCCATTCGCTTTAAAAATGCAACATATTTCTTTTTTTCCCAGTTTTGAAACTTGGGAGGTCAAACGGGGAAAATTTTATGACTTAGTTCCGTCCCTTTGTCAAGTAAGAACCAAGAGATCAATCGTTTACAGCTAGCTGTTAAGTTGCCTTGGGCAATCTTGTATGAAAGCAACTCGGTCGTTTCCCCTATATGTTCAGTCATAGTAAAATTAAAACAAAATGAAGGGTAAAAAACTGAAAAAATGAAATAAAAAGTGTGTTAGAAATAGAAAAATAATTATATTTTCTTCAAACAAAATTTATTTTTCTGTCATTTTTTTAAAAATTAAAAAATATATAGATATTTTGCTATTGCGATTTGAACCAGAAAAAAGCATCCTGTATTCATTTTTGAATATGTGAGTAAGAAAACGCGCTCACTTTCCTGTTTTTTAAAAAAAGTAATGAGGTAAAAAGAGTTAGGGCCCTATCTCTTTTTTAAACAATAAGACAATAAATGGTGCATACGGTGATATACATACGATGATTATATTTATGAAATAAAACCGATCTTTCTCTATTCAATTCTATTTTTAATTTAAAATAATATAAAAAAAGATTTCAATACTTTTAATTTATTTTAATTAAAATCATAAAAATGATATTTTTATGTTAACTGAATATTTTTCGGAAAAAATCTAAATTTTCATTCCTAGTGGCCTCCTTTTCGAACTTCTTGCATTAAATAAAAATTTCTTTTCTACATCGGCATTTGTGATGTTCATAACAAACATTCAGTCAATAATTTTTAATTTTAATGGGGGATATACTTCTTTAAATGCGCATGACAGTACTTCTAACCATTTTCTACTCAAGTTTAATTACTTATCTTTCTGTTTCTTTTATTACAAGGAAAAATGTCACACATCAATAACTAAATTTTCATACAATTCAGTCATTACAAATTCTATTGTGAGAAAAGTTCTCCCTAATTAATTTTGTCTTTCAAAAAACAGTACACTTAAAACAATTTTGTTCAGTGAAGTTAACCGACAGTTCCACAATGTATCCATACCAAATTTTAAAAACAATTTTAACATTTGGAAATGTATCCTGTATTAAATTTTTTGATTATACACAAATATTTCCTGCTGTAGGGAAGACATAGTACGAGATGTGGTGTGCGATTTTGAAAGAACGTCTTCGTACGTGTAGACTATTTTTGAAAATTTAAAGATCACTAAAGCTGATCATATAACCGCAAATGAGCTTTATTTTAATGTGTGCTGGTATAAAACTAAAACACTTTACTATTATACAGCCTATGAGTTTATATTCAATATCAAACTATTCGCAAAACTTCTATTGAAATTGTAAAGAAACTGAAATGTAAATATATCTTACTGCAGTCAAAAATAGTCATAATATGCAAATATCCTATTCCTCCACTTATTTCAGTACGTTTTAAAAACTAGCTGAAAGCAATTTTTTATATTTATGAACGAGGCATAAAAGCTCACACAGTTATAAAAATGTCTTTATCATTTTTAAATATTCTACTATAAAACGTATATGGATTGTAAGATCAATTCTAAAATCCTAATAGCGTTAAGAGGTGCAAAAAACATGTAATTTTGGATGTATCAAAAAATTTTATAATATAATATATACATCTTATTAAGCAAATGCATTTGAAAAATCAAAGTTCCTTCTGAAATAAACGTAATTGAAAGAAAAATGTTTAATTGCAAATTAGTGGAAATACATGTTTATCTAAGGGGTATCCCCAAAGTGAGGCAATCCTCAAACTTAAAACTCAAACTCAGTGGCACAACAATCCATGATGGCCAGGAACTACTATTCCCATCCCAATTTACGTGACCATTGGGCGCTGAGGTGCATCAACATATGTCCCGATTTGGTGGTCTGTCTGAAGAGAGACCTTCAGTGTTTAAGACCCCTAGCAAGCTTGGTACTCATTTATCGACCCCATGTAGTGGGGATGAAAGGCAGAGTCGTCCTTGCCCAGCCCGTTAATAGAACTCACCACGTGTGGTGCGGAAGCACGATACACTACCACTCGACACTATTCGGTGAAAAATAAAACTTAATGTTAGAATCTTATATAATTCCCTAATGAATGAGGGAGTCCAAACTTTTTTTTCATGTAAACTGTTTAGACGGAAATAGTTAATTATGAACATTTCACAAGTTGCATAAATTAAAATTAACCGTTATAGTTTACATAAATTTTTAAGAGTGCAAAGGTGTATTTTGGCTGCATGAATTAATTTTAAAAGGAATACGGTTCCGAAAAAGTAGTACAAATCTATCTAAAGTACGGTTGGTTACCTTAGATATTGTCAAACACAACAATGTATTGGAAGCCAATTCCACAATTCGTTGTTATAAAAATGTATGGAAAATTACAAGACTTATTTTTGCATTTGTAATTATATATATATTTATCCTGAGAACTTTAAAAGCTAGAGCGGCATCCATCAAAACCGCGGTTTCCTCTCTGTTTTTCCAGATCGCCCCTGATTAAGCCGGATCTGCCATAGTAAGTGAAAATGCCGTATTTTATTTGTCAAGATAATTTTATAGCAGACTGCATTTTTCATGTATTTTAGATGTTAGTTTTATATTTTCTACATCAATATCTTAATGTTTGAATTTAAAATTACATAAAATTCTTGATATTCGCATCAATGACCATTATAATTTTTATTAGTATATGAATGTGTCATCAAACGATTACATGACTATTATTAACATATTATTTTAACCATTTAAATAATATTAAGTATAACATAACGCACACAAATTTTCTGAACTTTAAAATAAATATTTCGAAAACTACTTCAGATATACTCAAAATTTTTCATTCCTACGCTTTAGCTTCTCAGTTTTGTTTCTATGTAAAACTTTATTGTATATTTGTCAATTTTTTTAGTATATTTTTTGCTCTTAGTATGCAGTTTTCAACTGAATTGTATGAAATCTTTTATATATATTAAAAAATACCAAAGAAGCTATATAATAAAATTTGAAATTTATATTATACTCAAAGAATTGCTAGAACTTATGGTAAATAATTTTTAACTACGGGATACATTTTTTTTCGTAATTTCAAATGGAATTTCTAGCATAAAATTTCTAACTTTATACGGTCAAGATTTCAAAAAATATCTAGATTTTAATTACTTATTCAGTTAGCCTTTAAAAAAAGATAAATGGTGAGATATTTTTCATAAATAGATATTTTTGAAGAATAATTCGAATGTTTTTGAATAGCTCGAATTTAAAATTGATTTTTATGTTTTTTTATATGCATAAATGTCTACTGTAAATGTTTCCGAATATTTTTGATTACCATTTATTCAAACATTCAAGTTATAAAAAAAAATGAGGGAAAATCTTCATTCATGTTGTCTTTGATGTAAACGGAAGTTGAAGCACTTAAAATTCAAATATAATTGGGTGTATTTTAACAATATATAACTAGGCACTGTACGCAAACTTCCCTGAACTATTGTGCTTTGAAATCTAAAAAAAAATTATTAGATCTTAATTAGTTTTTTTTGTTATTATTTTTATTAAAATGTAAAAAAATGTTTCAAATTATTTGATGAAGTTTAAATTTATTCATTTTTAGTTGGTTGGAAAGTTGAAAAGGTTTCAAAGTTTAAAGTGTTTGGTGTTTTATTAATTTTTCTTGGCATCTTATAACGAAATAATCAGGTTTTCCAAAATTGAAAACATTGATTAAGATAAGAAAAATTAAGCGAAAGAATATACTTAAAAAAAGATAATTTGTCTAACTATATAAAAAAGCAGATTGTCCTGACACGCCATATGAAACAAAAAGGGAATTAATTGTAACATATTTTACTTATGCGTTGGGACTTCTCAAAACTTTTAAAATACACAAGCTAACCAACAAATACTTCATGGGGTCTAAAGAAATTTCCCCCCGAATTTTTACGATTGCTCCAGGGTCAAAACACGGGGTTCCCTGCGAGCTATAAAACTTATTATCAGTGTCCTGCTGTGTTGCTTCCACCGTCCCTAATTATCTTTCAAGATGTTAAACATTTAAAAGGGGGAAAGGATTTCAGAAAAGTACGACTCAACCGCTTTTGATAATGTTACTTGAAGGCAAAAAAACCCGTGCAGTGCATTTTCGAAGTATCTTTACAATGACGGGATTTTCCGTGCTAACCGCTTGGAGGGTTAATGGACGATAACGCACGTTCACATAGAGCTGACATCGTCGATTTCTACCTGGAGAGTGAAGGGATTACGCGTATGGCGTGGCCAGCATATTCACCCGAAATTAATCCATTAAAAATTTTTGGGATGCTCTCAGTCATGCTTATCTTCACGTTTCCCACCTCCAGCCACCCTTATTGAGATGGAAACTGCTCTACAAGAAGAATGGCGATGGCTGAATTCTGCGGTAGTTGACCACCTAATGAAAGCATGGTCAGAAGGTGTAAACTTTGCATACAGTTGAGGGGGATCACATACCTTATTAATGCCCTTGTTTTCATTTTATGCTGTTTATATTCACTTTATACATATAATTGTGTTTAATTCTCCAGTATGACATTATCTAATAACTTACAAAAATTTAATATTGTTTTCATTTCTGTATATAATTATTGATTTTGTTTTATGTATAAATATATATGCTACTTTACTGCCAAATTTTGTTCCCCTCAAAGCAGTATTTGTTGATTTTTTTGCATTTTACATCTTCGTGCTTAAATTTTGGAAGTGAGTGTACTAAATAAAAATTTGAAATTTCAAACATACTCTGACACCCTCAAAAATTGCATAATCTTAATCAAATAAATTTACTGAATGGATTTAAAAAAAAAAAAAACGTTTTGGTTTTAAAAGTTCATAAAAAATAATAACTAAAAAAAAATAAAAAATAGCAATTATTGTAAGAATGTTTTTTAAAGGATCTGAGAATCTACTCTACACTGAATCTACTATACTGAATTGAATATATTTGAAGTATGTAATATGCATTATGTTCCTTTATTTTTTAAGGAAATAGTAAGTGTTTGCTTGTTGCTAGGACTGGGTATAAAATAGAGGGGTGAAACATTGATAGATATCAAGTGAGAATGTTACCTTCTAATATCACTTCATGTCATATATTTCGTCAAAATGACAGAAAGATTTGTCACACAATCGCATCAAATAGTGCAAGCTCTGTTGATGTCCAGCAATGTTCATCTTAGCACAGGATAATCTCTTACCTACTGCTAAAATGAACTCCTCGTAGTGACTTCGCCAGTTTGGAGAAGAGTCATATGGACTTATTTCGGGTGAATACCATTTTGGAGAAGAGTCATATGGACTTATATCGGGTGAATATGGTGAATGTTCTAGTATCTCCAACAGCTTCAGTCCTATGAAATTTGTAACAGTGTTTGTGTGCAATTGATAGACTGCATTGTCATAGAGGATGACTGGATTCGAAGACAGCAAGTTATGTCGCTTTCTAATGAATGCTTGGTGCTCACGATGTATCAAGAATTCAGAGTACTTAGCAGCATCAACATCTTATTCTCGACATACAATGTGGAGCAATATCACTCCATGAAAGGGGAGGGCAACAATAAAACCTTTTCCAGATGATAAAGCACTTTACGCACTTCTCATAAAGTGGCAATATTTTTGCTTTCATTGGATTGCCATTTCAAGTATGGTTCGTATTTTCAAGTATAGGTTTGATTTATTGCAGTGATCTGTCAAATGAAGTCGTCGCTTTCTCCTTATTAATAGTTCAAAATACTGTTTGTTAATACGTAACGGTAAGTGCATTATACCTTGGACAATCCATGGCGTATCCATCACTCTGCGAACTTGCAATACGCAAAGGTGTTGTGAAGTAAATGGGGTCTGGTTTTGTGATATTTTGTACCTCAGTGGTTATTTATCACAAAGTCCATCATTTGTCAACTTCTAACAATCCAAAGACGAGTTTTATGGTCTTATTGTCAACCAGGAGTCATTCCTCCTGAAAGACATACTATCAATGCAATTTAGAAATATTTATCTCATTGTGTCACTGTACGTTATTACCTTTTGAAATTTTTAACCGAATCTAGTTCCTGGTGAGTAAACATATCGTCTGTGCCCTTTTTCTTTTACTCTGCTTTTCCTCAGCCATCTCATAAAATTACTGAGGAAGAAGAACCACATGCTTTCACATTACTGTATCCACATCTCTTAACGATTCAGATGATGTCAATGCCACCTGGTACGCATCAATTTCATACTGAAGTGTTACCAATTCTTCTTTCTTTCTAAAAAAAAATTGCAATCATGCGTAGTATGATGAGTTTTTCGTTAAGGAGTTTCGTATTATTTTTTTAAGTTCTAGTCACAAACCTGGGCCCTCCCAAGAGTCAAGCCCCGATTTTGAAAGGTCCCCCTACCTCCAGAAATTTTTCGAGCTTACATTAACAAAGACCACATATCGATAGAATGGATAGAGTGGAGTCTACGCTTATAATTTCTGGACTCTGGGGACAAAGAGGGGGGAAAGATCATCGGGGCCCGAAAAAAGAGGAAGTCGGCTCCCAACTCAAAAACGTACGGGACGTTTCAAAGTCCGCCCAAATACCAATTTTGGGTCAATTCAAAGGCACCGTGCAAGATTTCAAAATCGGACGTTGGAAATTCCGGTACGCTCTCGAGTTGGCACCGACTTCCTTTTTTCGAGCCCAGCAACCAATGAATTTTCGAAATATTATCGATTTTTACTTTCTTATATTTTCTAATAGCTCAAATGTTTCTGTTTAAAATATTATATGATTTGAGGCAGTGCTTCTCAAAGTTTCAAAATTCGCGACCCAATATTCAATCATGATTTTCATCGCGCCTCCTTTAAACAATAGCAATGTTTTGAATCTAATAATACTATACTTTGACGCTGAAACTACGATACGACTTTATTCTCTTAAGAGTCACCGGCGAATTTAAACGTCTCGCTCAGCCAAAGCGTTAATTTCCCCGGACGTATATACGTCTTTCCGATGTACGATCTTTTCTGTGCAATGCTATCCATAAAATTATTCCAAAGACTTCGGAATGCAAGAAAAGGACCTTGACAAGGTTTGCGAAGGATTTACTTACATTTCAGGTTATTTCTTTCTTTATTTCTTCCCCAACCCCCTACGCATCACCCTGGCTACGCGGAAAACAGTTGGAATTGGGGAGGGAAGCTTACATACAACTTTTATTCTCGGAAGTTAAGGAATTATTTATAAACCGAACAAATTATTAAGATAAGTGTTAATTTTTCTGTATAATTTTATATGACAATCCCATGGGGTTCCTGGTAATTATTAAACTTGTTCTTAACTTTGTGTTGTTAAAGTAACTATAAAATATATTGTGCAGTGCTGATACATTTATAAGTGTATTATATTAGTGTATTTTATTTCTTATTATGTCAGAATGTATTTTGTGTGTTTACTTTCAGTAAATTAATAATTTTTCGAAATAATCTTTTGTTTTCGACTTCTCTATATGCTCACGCCTCCCTCGTATAGTTCTCACGCCTCCCCAGGGGGCGCGCCCCACAGTTTGAGAAACGCTGATTTGAGGAAGTACGATATATATATATATAGTTATAGAAATACTTTTATTTAATTTTTAAATGAAGCAAATCCTTGACGCGCTTCGGATGAATTCTACTAGGAGCGCCTGTGTTTCCCCTTGCATAAGTTTCTAATGAACACGAACCTAAATGATTTTCGTCAAAGATTTAGAGTGTATCGGGCACATTCAAAAGTTCATGGGAATACTTCTTTTGGATCTTAAAGGAAAAAGTTAAGCGGCGAAAAAAGCCTAAGTGGTCGTAACCGACTCACTGACATTTTAATATCAGAAATTCAAAGATATTATATTATGGCTATTAGAAATAATATCATTTTTTTTTTAATATTATGTTTTCAAACGGGAGTTCTCAACATGAACTGTGTACTACGGGTGTAAATCCATGGTGCAAGTTACAAAAGGCAGATGCTGAATGTAACTGAATGCACTGTGATCATAAACCTATACACACGTGCTATATACCTTAATTAATTAAATTAAGTCATTTTTTAGAGACCTAATTGATCCTATGTTATTAAGAAAATGTTTACATGGAAAAACACACAACCCAAATGAGTCAGTAACGGTAATGGGGTCAGTTATCCCAAAATCTACATTTGTGGAATTAAAAACTCTAACATTAGGGGTTATATATAATTATTGTAGTTCAATATATGAATCCTGTAGCAAAATTAATGATCTTTAAACATTGAAAAGTTGAACCAAGTTATAACCATATGTCATGCTTCAAAAGATTACATGCATGTAGGATTCATGTAGTCCAATGAAAGAGCTTGAGATCTGCCCCCCCCAAGTAAAAGGATAAATTGTTAAAAATAATTAAAAAAAGAAATTTAGAATGTTTTGTTTTTATAGGAGTAGAGTGTAAAGAAAATGCTTCATATATGCATCTGGAAAGTACTAAAAAAAGTAATTGCTCAAAAAATACAAATTTTTACTTTAAAGCCTGTTTTATAAAAATGTAATATTTTTCCCTTTATTACCTTTTCTCAAAACCCACTTATTATATAATCCCGAAATGTTCAGTGAACATACTTTTAACATGTTTGCATACTTTAATGAATAGAATTAGATATATGCAGCAAACATTTTTATATAACACTTTTTTAAACTAAATTTTAGGAAAAAATTGAACATTTTTTTGTAAAATTCTTTGTTATTTTAATCATAAGCAAAAAGAAAAACCCTTCGTTAAAATCCTTTTGAAGGTGCAAATAACCTGCAGTAAAATTTTATTCATGAGAAGTAAGTAGTTTTTAAGACAAAAGGCACATAAATTTACGCTATTTAACATGGGCACCTATGGACGTGCCAGATCCCCTTGAGGGACTTCCTAATAAAGCCTTTGGTGCAATAAAACCGTAATAATATATTTCTTTATTTTTAATCTTATCCCATTTTTAGAAATTTCAGCCAAAAAGTTTCCAATAAAACGGAAATGTGTGTGTGACTACCCGCTTTCTTCATAAAAGTTTCTAATAAATTATAAAAAAAAATCTACTACTTAGGGTTCCAATTTGTAATGAAATAAAGATTGACACATTGATACATAAAATAGCAATCATTACATGCTCAATTAAATTACGAAAGTATGATTCTATTTTTAATAAAAAAAATTGCAGTGCATAAAGAAATATTTTACGAGCACAAATTTTTTGCTGCAAAACAAATCAATAATATTGATTAAAATGTTCCTTTATATATAAACTATATATTTTAAGGAATAAGATTTATAATATTTTCAGTCATAATCAAGAACTCTTTACATATTGGAGTTAAATTCTTACAGAAATAACCATTGCAATCTCCAGAATGAAAAAGTGAACACTGTTGTAGGAAATAGGAGAGTTATTATACGAGGCGATGCATTTGGATGTAAAACTCAGTTTATTGTTAGAGTTCTATCATCTGCTCTCGGAGGGATACGTGCGCTAACAAGGGAACGAAAGCGCGGGGTCGCTTTTGTAGAAAATCTAACGCAAGCGCAGATTGCATTAAAGGTGCTTGCGCGAGTAAGCACTGCCCGCAATTGCTCTAGATCCTGCGCACGCACAGATCGTAATAAAAAACTTATGAGGAGATTATAAACTCCACAGAGTATCCCCCCAGAGAGTATGCGAACGATAAATACATACAGAATACAATTACTGAAATACAACAAATGATACATAAAACAATATACAAACATTATATACATGGGAAATGGATAATACAATTTGTAAGGGTTGAAAATTTACATAATGTTAAAATAAATATGAATGAAAATATCATGGTCTACACAATACAATAAAAAAAAACGATTTGCGCAAAATACTTAACAAGAATTTGAAAATATGTACATTTAGAAATTGCATTTTATATGAAATGACAGTAGCATAGGTTTCAATAGTAATATACATATGAAATCAAGGTATATGTTGCAGATTATTCACATGTAGAATTATTTAACTATGCATATTAAATGTAAAATGTACTCACTAATTCAACTTTACAATAACAATTGAAATATTACATTATTTCAGCAGCAAGATAAATTCTTGGGGTTGTGAAAGTTAAGAATCAAAAGTTAATCCTAATGTAAACAAACAATTGAGATTCTTACTAAGACCAGAATTAATAACTTGACAGTTTATTATTTAAAATATAAGCAATCAAAATGTACTCAATCACTAGTAATAGACTCATAGAAGGCATAGAATTAATGGATATTTACAAATACTGGCTGAACACATATATTGTTGACAACACTGAAATACACAAAAATGTACACAATATTTCTGACAAGTATTTTAAAGGAGTTGAAAATAACTTGAATTTTCAAGAGTTAACTTCTCGCACACTTACATACAAGGCATAACATTGTTAATACAGAATTATTAGCAGTAAGTATTAGTAGTGTCAGTAATAAAGTAATTAATAAATAAAATTTTGTATATATATACACGTATAACACTAGTTTAGAATATAAAATTTTCCACTATCAATCACAATGAAAAATAAATCTATCTAATATATACAATGTTGAATTTCCTTTGTTTAACACAAGATTTGATACAAAAAGTACATTTTCTTTTAAAGTTTGGAAGAAAGAAAATAATTAGACAAAATATTATTATTGATATACCATTTATCAAAAAGGTATTTGTAATATTAATTCATATGTGTTATTAATTGTAGTAGTCTGAACTTATATAGTTTTAGATTTGTAAACACAGAAATAAACAATTGAATAAAAATATATATACATACTAAAATGCTTGAAAATACACAATTCACCAATTAATATCTGAAATATAATTATCTTAAGTGTTTGAAATTTATACAAAAGGCAATTTACTGTAAATGTAAAAAAAAAAAATTACATACATATTATGTTATATACTGTTCCAGATCTTTGGGAAATCTGACATGTCTTCCACTTCTAGTCTTGTTTACAGTTTTTCTCATTTGGTTGAGGTTTTGAGACATAGTTTTGTCTTTTGAATGATGATCAGTTTCATCTGTTTGTTGCTTTGATATTCCAGTAAGAGGAATATCATCGGTGTCATCCCAGACATAAGCTGGTTTTTACACGATCAATGGAAACTGTCTTCCTTTTTCCATTTATGAGGATGGTGAACACTTTGTCTGTTCGACGGATTACTTTATGAGGTCCTGTATAATTTTGCGAGAGTGGTGGCTGGACACTATCAATTCTTAAGAAAACATGTGAACAGCTCTTTAATTTAGTTGGCACAAAAATAGAGCTATTTGAATGAGCAGATGTAGGTGTCGGGGTTGTAATGCTCTCATTTTCTCACGTAAAATGATACATAAGTTTGGTTGCAGGTAGTAGTAATCTTGTCTGTGGAGAAAAGATCAGATGGCAATCTGAGAGTAGTTCCATAGACAAGTTCTGCACAAGTAGCATTGATGTCTTTTCTTCACAGCAGAACGCATGCCGAGAAGTACAATTGGAATGATTTCGCTCCACTTTGAATTCTCATGTGCTTTGATGGCACTTTTGAGATGGCGATGCAGTCTTTCAACAAGACCATTGGCTTTTGATGATAGGCACAGCATCGTATTCTATTTGTGCCAAGAATATTATTCAGCTCTCTGAAAAGGCTTGATTCAAAGTTTGTACCTTGGTCTGTTGTTATAATAGCCGGACAACCAAAACGTGATATCCAAACAGATAACAATGCTCGACATACTGTTTCCGCAGTCATATCAGCAGTTGGGATTACTTCCATCCATC
This sequence comes from Trichonephila clavipes, assembly GCA_019973935.1. NCBI lineage: Eukaryota > Metazoa > Arthropoda > Arachnida > Araneae > Nephilidae > Trichonephila > Trichonephila clavipes. The sequence goes on from BMAU01006654.1 coordinate 403,841, forward strand.
TCGTAAAGCGGTCAACTACTGTCAGGCAGTAACTTTGACCATTGGAAGGTGGAAAGGGACCAATGAAATCAACGTGAATTTGGGAAAATCTGGCATCAGGTAAAGCAAATGTACCGATTGGTGCTTTAGTGTGCCTATAGATCTTGGATCTTTGGCAAGGATGACAAGAGTTAACCCATGTTTTAATATCACGCCTAATATTTGGCCATACAAAACGTTGAGTTGCTAATTTGGTAGAGGCAGCAATTCCAGGATGTGAAAGACCATGCAGATGTTGGAAAACAATTTTGCGATAATCCTTGGGAATGAAAGGTCGAAATACGTTGGTGGAAACATCACAAGTAAGAGTAATATCTTCCAAAGGAAAATATTGTTGCTTAAGTGTTAAAGATGTTGAGTTGGTTTCCAGGAGTTGTTTAAGTTCCTCATCTACCAATTGGGCTGCAGCAATGTCCTTGTAATCGAGACAACTTGCTTGGGAAATGGAATCAATTTCGATACGAGATAATGCATCTGCTACCAAATTCTGAGTTCCAGGAACATGTTGTATGTTGTAGAGAACTGGGAGATAAAATCCAGGTGTCTAAGTTGACGTGGACTACATTTGTCAGCTTTCTGTTGAAAGGCATAAATGAGAGGTTTCTGATCAGTGTAAATCACAAACTCTTCCTTCCAACATGTGCTGAAACCTTTTGACCATTGTGTATATGGCCAGGAGTTTCGGTCGGGTAGACCAGTTCTTTTGGGATGCAGATATTTTCATGGATAAGAAAGCAAGTGGTTGCCAGACATTGTCATGAAATTGTGCTAATGCACCACCGACAGCAAAATCTGAAGCATCAACCCAAATGCTAAGAGGTGCATTTGGCATGGGGTGATGCAACAGAGTAGCATGTGCTAGGCTTTGCTTCACCAGTTCAAAAGCTGTAGTAGCTTCGTCCGTCCATTCTAACGCTTCTTCAGGCTTGATTTTGACCTTTCGCTTTGGACGTTTTTTATTTCTGATGCCTTTTAAAAATTTTACTAAAGGTGCAAGGATATGGGCAGCCTGTCTAATGAAACGTCTGTAGTAATTCAGCATTCCAAGAAAACGACGCAATTGAGTGATGGTGGTTGGTTTAGGAAATTTGAAGATTGCTTCTACTCTATCCTCTAAAGGCTTAATTCCAGAACTGCAAACTTGAAAACCAAGGAAATTTAAGGTGGGTACTCCAAAAGTACATTTAGAAGGGTTTATAGAGAGTCCATATTGATCCAACCGTTGAAAAAAGCAACCGAAGATGTTGGATATGCTCGGCTTCAGATGATGATGCAACTAAAATGTCATCAATAAAAGCATAAACAAAATTTAATCCCCTTAAAACCTCATCAACAAAGCGTTGAAAAGTAGAAAAGGCCGAATTGCATTCGAGTGCTCTATACAATCCGAATGGAGTTATTATTGCAGTTTTATGTATATCCTCTTCATTTATAGGAATTTGATGATAGGCTTTAACTAAATCTATGTGTGAAAAAAATATTTTTGCCATGCAGCTCTGAAGTGAAATCTAAAATGTTTGGAATAGAATATTTATCTTTTTAGTTTGGGCGTTTAATGCACGATAGTCACCCACTGGCCTCCAATCATTAGAATCTTTTTTAGGTACTATGTGAAGAGGTGATGCGTAATTACTTTTAGATGGTCTAACATGACCTAAATTCAACATGTGCTGGAATTCAGATTTGGCAATTTTTAAACGATCGGGAGCTAAACGTCTTGCCTTAGCAAAACAGGTGGACCAGATGTCTCGATAAAATGCTTAATATTATGCTTAACCTCTTGTGAGAAAGAAGGCGGTTTGACAATTTCTGGGAATTCTCTCAAAACATCATGAAAATGCTTTCACCAGAAACGAGTTTAATGGAATGCACTTCAGGAGAAACGAGTTTACAATTTGTACTAATTTTAGTTGCATTATCGATTAATTTTCTATTGCGAAGGTCAGGTGAAATATTAAAATTGTACAAAAAATCAGCTCCAATGATTGGTACAGAAACAGAAGCTATTAAGAAAGGCCATCTAAATACCCTTCGCAGATTTAAATCGAGGGTTAAAAGTCTCTTACCGTAAACGTTGATAGGAGATGTATTAGCGGCTGACAGTTGCTGAATACTGTTGCCTTTCCTTTCTCGGAAAGTGAAGCTGGGAGAACGCTGACGTCAGATCCGGTATCGATGAGGAAAGCGGTGTTGGATGATTTGTCTTTAATGAAAAGGCGACGTGAAATATGTAGCTGCGAGAAGGTAGTCGCATTTACTCCTCGCTGGATTCGTTTTTTTCTTTATAGCTGCATGGTGGAATGCATTTTTAGCTCGTTCTTGAAACTTTTGTGATACCAACAACAAGATTCCCTGAACGTGAAAAATGATCGATTTCGGGAACGATTTCGTGGGCGAGAACTATTTCTTCGTTCTGGAGTTCTTTCTTTCTTTCATTGTAAGATCGTCTATCCTTTTATGCAGTCTCTCGATTTCTTGAGGATACGATTTTCGCTGGATGAAGCGATGGCGTTTGTCGAAAGTGAAACGGTGGGAGTACTCACTTCAAGGATTCTGTCGGCGACTTCTTCGGCTTTCTCGACGGTTATTGGCGTGATGGATGCCAAGATAGTTTGCACTGCGGTCGGTAGCTGCTGAAGAAAAAGTTCCAACATAAGCTCCTCCGAACGTTGTGCGAAGCTGCACGCCTATTCATTGTCCTGAGGAGTTCTGAAGGCTTCCTGTCTCCTAGCTCTTCGCCGGTTAACAGCTTCCGAATTTCTTGTTGGGACGACTCGCCGGTTCGCTGGATCAGTTGAGCTTTAATGGCGCCGTAGGGATCCGTTTCATCAGGAGTTATTATTAAATCCCCTTACAATTGCGGCGGCTTCCGGTGGCAGGTTGGACACAATATAATTAAATTTTGTGAAAGTGTCCGTAATCGCCTTCGGTACTCCGAGGGCAAAAGTTCGTTCGCACGTGGAGAACCAGAGTTGAGGGTCATTAAAATTAAAGGGAGGATTTTAACTGCAGTTATTTCCGCCATTTCTTCAGTAAAATAAATATTCAAATAAAGGTTGATTTTCGTGAATTGTTCGGGTCACCAATGTAGGAAATAGGAGAGTTATTATACGAGGCGATGCATTTGGATGTAAAACTCAGTTTATTGTTAGAGTTCTATCATCTGCTCTCGGAGGGATACGTGCGCTAACAAGGAAGTCTGAGTCCGGAAAAGAGAGGGAACGAAAGCGCGGGGTCGCTTTTGTAGAAAATCTAACGCATGCGCAGATTGCATTAAAGGGGCTTGCGCGAGTAAGCACTGCCCGCAATTGCTCTAGATCCTGCGCACGCACAGATCGTAATGAAAAACTTATGAGGAGTTGATAAACTCTACACTGTTAAGGCGACTTGGTACCCTAAAAATCACAAACCTACCGTTTTTTTTATTTTCGTTTAATCTTATTCTTTGCATTATTATCTTTTGATTGATATATCACTTGTGCATGTCGGAAAGTTAGGAATTGAATAAAACTTCATTTGAAAACAAATTAGGCGATTCAGCCGTGCCCCCTTTTTAGAAAAAAAGCTAAAAGAAGCGTTTTGATAAAAAAACTAATTTATAAAGAGAAATAATAACATTAAAAAAGAATGTGCAATATATAAAGCAGCGAGGCAATGCATACAATCATTTTTTCTTTGTGAAATGAGTGCATGTAAAATTTTTAGATTAAGGCATTTTATATTAATAATTTTATATATAATTTCAGTTCTTATTCCTGATATATTTTTCATACAAATGTAATACTTTAATATTATAAAAAAACGGATAAAATTTCTGTCGTGACAGAAAAACATTTTTTTTTAACGTTTTTCTTGAATTTTCTTGTGCAATTAGTACTCTAAAAGTTGATCATTTATAAAAATGTTTGGTTGAAAAAATATGAGAATGCAATTATTTTAAAGAAAACGTATAAATAATATCTTAAAGTGGTATTTTTATGTAATTGCTTATAATAATTATTTTTTCAGAATTATAAACTTTAAACTGGTTTTTCTCAGTTTGTGTTTTTTCGAAACCTTAGTGCATTCAAAATGCTACTCCTTCGACAATTATTTACCCATCACTTCAATTTTTTTCCTGCGTGTTAAAAATAATGCATGTAATAAAGTTAGAGATCCGTTTTGCTATAAACTGAATACTTTCTTTAAAAAAATAAAATGTAAGACACGTTGGCTTTTTCGTTGATTTTTAGCCTGCATATCAACATTTTATTTTTTTTCTCGAAAACGAATGAAGTTATTCTAAAATCGATCCCTAAAGTTGTTTAGAACATCCATAAGAATATTATAAAAAAAATTTCAGGTCAAAAAATTAATTTTTACAAAAGGAGTAGAATTTTAAAATTTTCCCAATTTTCTTCAAAAAATTTAAATTTTTAAAATTGTGTGAATAATATATGAAAATTTTCATCTGGTAACATTTTCTTGAATAGAAACATGGTATAAAATGCTAAAACATAATTTTTAAATACGTAAATAAAGAAGTTTGCTCAAAGGGTGCCAAGTCCCCTTAAAGAATAAATTATTCCTTCTTTCTAAAAGTCCTTGGAAATATGGCCGTAATTTTTTCAACTACCCTAAAGATAATCTCTCTCTCTCTCTCTCTCATCAATTTATCTGTAATTCATTATCAAAGCGCCTGCAAGCTTTTAGGGCCCAATATTCTATGTGTGCCAGATCCATGAAGCCATCTATAACTCTTTTTTTTTTTACCTTGAACCCTTGCATCCTTACCTTATTGTCGCCCATCAAACAGACAGACAAAAATACACTTTGTAGGAAGCACAAGGAAAGTAAATATACTTTTAAGTGCCTCTGGGTAATCGATTAGTTCTCAGATAGACAACAAAGGCTAAAAGTACCGATAAATAACGACTGAAGAAATGTTGCTAAGCATACTGAAAAAAGATAAACTAATCAAAGAGAAAATAGTATCGATCTAAAAAAGTAAATTTTGATTCTCTGTTGGGATTGCTTAAAAGTATGTATCGACACTTTTCGACTACCTGCACAAGTATTAATACTCATTTATTTGTTTTTATTGCTTTACTCTTATAATAGTGAAACATTATTGGATCTTGTGTTCTTGATAAAATTAATTGGGAAATACAAATTAAGTTATTTTTTATTATTTCTAAGAACATAGTAATATCTTTCTTAATGACTAATGCTTGAGTTTTAATTCATGACTAAGATGCCATGTTTTTCGTTTATATCTGTACATAAAAAACAATAAAATAGTTCCCTAATAAAGTTTTGTAATGCAAACAAGTTTCCTTTTATTTCTAATCTTTCCTGGTTTTTATTACTTTGTCTTCTAATAAAATTTTTTTTTCAAGTATAGATTTTGTAAAAGTGAAACATTTTAAACATATTAATATGAATAATGTATTATTTTTGAGCTTGTCTTTAATTTTTCTTCTTGATATTGAAATTACTATGTACATATATTCCTAGAGAATTATTTAAACTTTCATGAAAAGTTTCAAATATAATAACATGTAAATAATTATTCTTTTTAAAGTACATAAAATCCGACAACCTACTGCCTTAATGCAGTTAGTATAGCCAGTTGTTTACTATAATAGTTTTACTTTCCATTATTTATAAGCATTTAAATGTTTTTTTCCCCTATCACAATAACTTGAGCTATTCATTTCTGTTTTTGGTAAACTATGATTGATCTATTAATTGTTTATTTATGTTACCTTCGAAGCAATAAAGATAAAAAATAAATCGATCTATCATCGAAGCAAAATGAATAAACAATAATAAATTCTATTCATAATTACGGGCATAATCTCGTAATTAGGAATCCCATTCAAAGTGACAAGAATGTCATCAAAGAACATCACTCTCCAAAATGGTATTACTTTGAGATCTAACAATTATAATCCAACTACATACTAGTCCAGTGTTTCTCAAACTGTGGGGCGCGCCTTGAGGGGCGTGACAACTCTTCAAGGGGGGCGCGAGGGGATATTGAAACGTCGAAAACAAAAGATTATTTAAAAAAATTATTAATTTACTGAAAGTAAATAAACAAAATACATTCTGACATAATAAAAAATTAAATACGAATTTACACTGACATATTATACTTATAAATGCATCAGTGCTACACAATGTTTTTTATAATTAATTTAACAATGCTAAGTTAAGAACAAGTTTAATAATTACCAGTGACCCATAGGGCTCCATCAAATATAAAATCACATAAAAAAATCAACACTTATCGGTTAACACTTTGTACAGTTTATAATAAAAAAATCCCTTGACTGCCGATTAAAAGTTACTCAGTTCGCTTCTCAATGTGAACCGTTTTCAACGTAGGTGCGCAAATGGGATGTATTGAGTGTGAGTGTGTGTAGGGGGAAAATAAAGAAGCAAATACCCTGAAATATGAGAGAATCCTTCGCAAACATTGACAAGGTCCTTTTATTGCACTCCAAAGCCTTCGGAATAATTTTATGGACATCAGTGCACAGAAAAGGTCTTACTTTGGAAAGACGTATATATATGTCCCGGGAAATTGACGCTTTGACTGACAGAGACGTTTATGTTGTAACGTCGTGTGTAGCTATCCATCAATAAATTTTTTGTACAGCGTAATATAATATAAAAATATTGTTTATTAGCTAAACAATTTGTTAGTGAAGTAATATTATTCAGTCTACATGTGCGAAGCCGGTGAAGTCAGTCTATTCCATTCTCAACGCCACCGGCGTTCATCGTCTTTTTCACTCCAATCTCCGGACTCAGTCCTTTTCTCCATACAAGGCGGGCTCCTCTCTCTGTCTCTCTCCCCGACTCCGTTTTTTCTCTTTTTCCGTCTCCTACTCTCCCTCTTTCCTTTTCCCTCCTTTCTTCCTCTTCTCTCTCTTCCGTCTCTTTTGCTTCTCTCCTGAAAAAGAACCTTTTTAAACACCAGGGGTGTGTTCACAACACGCCCCTCGTTCCTTCTTATCGGCAGGTCACAAAAGCTTCTCTTGATCTCCCTCGTCCTATTTTCGCATAACACGCCAAAACACACCCGAGCCGTCTGGCCCAAGGCGCCATAGTTCCTTGTCCAACATCTGGACACACTTGTCCATCACGCCACCTGTTCCAAGTATCCCCTTCACTCAACACCAGAAAAGACGACATGATTATTTTAAGATAGGCTTCGCCTATTGTCAATGGGGCGCTGAACTCTTATGTCCATTATGATTTTCAGTCAGAGTGTCGTCATGGATCCGAGGACAAACAATAAACAATAATCCTTAGCCACGTGCACTGGTCATTCCACAGCTGGTGGATCGTAAAAATTCAGGGACAATCGATGGGTGTGGTACTTGTCCTTGAACAGCTGGTGAAACCATAAAACCTATCGTGAATTGAAAGATGGGAATTCACAACCATCGACGATGTCACAATGTACTCCGGTTGCACTTAAAAGATAAAAGTTATTTTTATCATCAAATTATATTGTTGAATTCAATACATTGTTATTGCTTGAGGGGGGCGCGACTAAAATTATGATTGAATATTGGGTCGCGAACATTGAAACTTTGAGAAAACACTGTACTAGTCCTTAAACCAGCGTTTCTCAAACTGTGGGGCGCGCCCTCTTGGGGCGTGTGAAAACTTTACGAGAGGGCCGTGAACTTATTGAAAAGTCGAAAACAAAAGATTATGCAAAAAATTATTAATTCACTGAAAGTAAACAAACAAAATGCTTTCTGATATAATAAAATATAAATACATATTTACACGGATATAATACACTTATAAATGTATCAGTACCTTACAATGTATTTTATTATTAATTTAACAATATTAAGTTTAGAACAAGTTTGATAGTCACCAGTGACCCCATGGGCTTGTATGAACACTATCTTGATAATTTGTACGGTTTATAATCAATTCCTTGACTGCCGTATAAAGGTGACGCAATTCGCTCCTCATTGCCACCGTTCACAACGTAGAGGTACGTAATATAACATATTTTGGGGGAGGGGTAGAGAAAGAAATAATTAAGCAAATCCTCTGAAATAAGCCAATCTTTCGCAAACACTGTCAATGTCATTTTATTGCATTCTAAAGCCTTCATAATAATTGTAAGGATAGCAGTGCACAGAAACGGTTATAGTTCGGAAAGACGTATATATACGTCTAGAATATTAATGCTTTGGCTGAGTGAGATGTTTATATACGTCGGAAGTACATAAGAGGTTAAAGTGGTATATTGTATATTTAGTGTCAAGGCATAGTATTATTGAATTCAATACATTGTTATGTATGGAGGGCGCGATGAAAATGGGGATTTAATATTGGGTCGCGAATATTGAACGTTTGAGAGGCACTGCTTTAAACGTTACAATACTCTTAACTCCGACTGGACAAAGCCCAATGGTTCTGAGGTCATGAACTTGACAGCAGCTGCGGCCACTTTTACAGACTATGAAATACGATCGTAATTATACGTAAATATGAATCTAAACTTTTTAAAACCTGCAAGAAAAAAAAGAGCTTTTTGAAAAGTTTCACAGTATAAATTACTACCATTGACACATTTTAATTGGAAGAGGAAAACATTTTTTTATATGTATTAAATCTTTTTTTTAAAAAAAATACCTTAATATTTTTTTATCAATTTAATGCAGTAAATTTGCATGAATGTTTTCTACCTTGCGTTTAAATTATGTCTGTTCTTGAGTTTTTGTTCTTGTAAAAACATCCATATATAATCAATTTTTTCCACACGTGTAATGCGTAACGGTTTTCTAGTCTCACTGAAACTAGAAATTTAAATTTCCGTTTTCTATTTTCATTTTATGACTTGAATCATTTTGCATTTAAAGTAAAACTTCTCCCCTTCACTGTAATTTATATGCTTAATGCAACATGTTATTTTTTGTTACCATATTCGCTTTTAATGTATAACACGTAGTTCATCATATTTTAATCTACATATTTTGTTATATTTCAGATTTTCCCTTTTATGTCAGTCATTGAATGCATCTGTTGAATTAATATATTTCCCCTTTAAATTTTTAAAATCTCAATCAAGAAGCGGAATAGAATTTCATTTATTCCTTACACTAGATTTGTCCCTATCGTATAAAATAATCTTCATTAAAATGAAATAAAATATGAAATTTTTTTGTATTATATATAGATATTTAAAAGAGTTGAAAGTATTATTTTTAATTTTTTGACGGATTTTTTTTAAACACTGAATACATATTAAGTATACATAGGAACACGCAAGAAAACTTTCATTGCAAACAAAGTTATCCATACTACCTATTTTTCTTGCGATTAATAATAAACTAAACTTTATTTCTTATTCTGTAGAATTTTCTATGTTGTATAGAAATATCTAGATGAAGTATCTTCTCCAGATATTTATTAAAATTCCATCGACTTTTGGCAGCTTTTGAAGCTATATTACCATGGAGTCACAAAAGATAACTTTTAGATTTTCGTTGCAGAAAGAAATAACGAATGATAACAGGCCATACATCTTGCAGAAAGAAATTTGGCAAGTGTTTTTTATCCGTATAATCCCCGATATTTAATTCAATGCATAAAAAGGCAGGTTATCTCCAGTAAGATGTTTTAGTTACATTCTTTATATTTCATAAACTTGTTATAATTCATCACTTCCTAGTCTCCATTTTTAGTCATGATATAGGAATGAATTATTTTACAATAAAAAAAGTAAATTAAAAATTTGTGATTGTTTAATGTCATCAGCAAATGCTTCTCTTACTAAAATACATCATTTTCTTATCAGTTATTTAATCATTGTATAAATTGTAAGCTAATATTCTTTAACAACTTATCAAGCAACTATAAAGAACTTGAGTTATGACATATAAATAAATGAGATGAAATAATTCTGTCGCAATTATATATATTTATTGTATAGTTTTTAACTTAAATAAGATTTAAATTCTTTTTTTACTTAAGAAAATAAAACCATTATTAAAATTGGACCAAAATCATTTCATAAATTTCTTAAAGTTTACAGTGATTTAATTTAATAATGCAATCCAGTTTGCAAAGGAAAGTTAAATCAAGCAGAATGTTGAGGAAAATGTAATAATAGTATAGATTTACTTATTTTTTTAAAATGAATCAGCCATTAGAATTCTTAGAATTTTTTTTTTCAAATTATATAACTAGTTTGGAAAAATGTGAGTTAGAAAGTTTATTTAAAAACTTAAGATAATAGGCTTTTCTCTAAAGGAAATAATTGTTATTCTGTTTAAAATAATATATTTTAAGAAATAATGTTTAAGAAACAAAAGAGAGAGAGAGAGCTTACTTTGATCCCTTGAGGGGTCGATTTTCGTAAAACCTTTTATGCAGTCGATTTCTACTCTATGAGAAAGGAGCATACCTACCAAATTAGAAGTCTACTAGTATAATAGTTTTAAAACGTATGTAATTATCTATAGCGCACCCCGGGATCGTTTTTGCAAAACCTCTTAGCGAAATTCTTATCTATGAAAGGAACACACTTGTAAAATTTCAAGTCTGTAAGTCTAATAGTTTTAAAACGGAATTAATTATGCATAACATAACTTTGGTCTACATAACGTTACACTTGGGGTCAGTTTTCTCAAAATCCGTTTTTAGCGGATCTCTACTCCATGGAAGGAACAAGCCTGCAAAATATGTCAAGTCTGTAGGTCTAAGTGTTCCTGAGATATCGTGATAAGTGAGTGAATGAGTTAGTCACTTTTCTCCTTTATATATATATATACATATACACTGCTCAAAACAATTAGGGGAGCAAGCAAAAAAGTGAAGAAAACCTGAGACAGCCACGTATTCATACAAATAGTACACGCGTATCAATGCACAATACAGAAAAAAGGTGTAAAAAATTTGAATTAAGCTTTTTAATTCTTTGAAAATATGGAAAAACATGAAAAGATGATTTAGGTAACAATTTGGTTACATGTAAACGATAAAAAAGGTACTGTTTAGACATGATGCATGAGTTTTAATAGGGCGTGTGGTCTCCTCGAACAAAGACTGCTGCACACCTGTTTTTGCGATGAGGTTATCTCAGACTTTGGGGAATACTGTTCCATCAAGAAGTGCAATCTCCAAGTCTCGAACAGTAGCAGGCAGCCTTGGTCGCGCAGCAATCGTCCGAGCATGTCCCAAACATGCTCGATTGATTCAGGTCAGAGAGCACACTGGCCATTCCATACGCTGTAGTGTTTCAGCTTCAAGCATGTTCTCCACCAGACGAGCTCTATGCGGTCGGGAATTATCATCCTGAAAACAAAGGAATCTCCAATGGCTACAGCGTAAGCGGGGATGACATAAGGTCAGCTCGTCTGCATACCTTCGGCCCATTTATTCCGAATGATATGCAGGTCCGTACGTCCGCCTACGCTGATTCCACCCCATACCATCCAACCAGCTCTTCTGTATTGTGATCTTTTCGAACGAATGCGGGGTTATAGCCCCTGTCCCCTCCACAAGAACACGTCGGATGTCAAGACTGAATTGTGACTCGTCTGTAAACAGCACTTGGCTCCAATCATATATTCCCAATTCGATGTTCAGCAGCCCATTTTCGGGCCGCACACAACGGAATGCAGACCATTGGCCTTATAGAGCCCCTCCTCATGAAGTTTACGTGCTGTTTGGCTACACATCCTGTCCTGTTGCCAATACAACCTGCACCTGCGTAGCCTTCTGTTCTGTTTCGACGGGCTGTTAACTGTATATACCGGTCATAACTTGATGTAGTGGCACGTGGCCGACCCGCCCCTGGTCGACATCTAACACTTTGAATCGATTCCACATCCTTGCAACAACACTTCTGGCGACCCAACAGTGTCCGTGACACTACGTTGTGTGTTTGCCCGGATTCCAGTCTGCCTATAACACGCCATGCCATGGATTCCGGTAAATTACGTTGTTCAGACATTCTCAAGTAACCTTGCCTCAAAAAAAAATACTGCTCGAATTTCACAGTTACGGCAGTAAAACAGACGTTTTTGCAACATCCCGATTTCTGCCCTTATCTCCTTTTTCTCGTTTTTGACGTCATGAACTTTGATTTGCATATAAAGTTTTCTTTTTCCGTTTCCTGGTAGTCTTTACATTACGGATGATTCATTTTATGTTACTTATTGGTATACATCTTTGCTTACTTTTGTTAAAATCATGTGCTCCCCTAATTGTTTTGAGCAGTGTATATACTTAGATATAGATACATACACAAACACATATATATATACATACATATATATTAATTCATTAATTTTCACACAAACCCTTATGTGTCAGTTTTGTTAACATCCACACCAATACACCTCACGTCTTCTTTCTCGCTATAGAACAGACATTACAACAACTAGACTACTTTACTCTGGCCACTAACCAGAAGCCCGGAGTTTCCTCTTCCTCAAATCACGTACTCTGACTTCGACTTCCTGCTCTGATGACGTCAATAGTATATAGTGAGCATACTGTTGCCGTAGTTTGGAGTACATAATAATTAGTTGAGTCATTATAATAAACTAAAAATACGATTAGCGGCTCTGTTCTCTAATTTAATTAAAATCATTCATAAACACACCAGTTTAGAAGATGTCTGAATCAGGATATATATATATATTAGTATATATAAATATATATATATATAATATATATATATATTAGTATATATAAATATATATATATATATATATCAGTATATATAAATATATATATATATATATATATATATATATATATATCCTGATTCAGACAACTTCTAAACTGGTGTCTTTATGAATGATTTTAATTAAATTAGAGAATAGCCGCTAATCTTATTTTTAGTTTATTATAATATATATATATATAATTGTATATAATATAATTTATATTATACATAATTTATATATAATTAGTTTTAACAATATATAATACACATGGGACTTACCAGAAATGACTAGTTGTAAATGAATACGATCTTCTCCAGCACTGTTGTTTGCCACGCAGACGTAAGTAGCAGTGTCTATCTTAGAAGCTTTGTGAATTAGTATTGTGGATCTTAAAACTTGAATTCTTCTGTTAGACGATAAAGGCAGCAATCGCGTGCCTTCTTGTTTGAACCACATATAGTTTGGCACAGGATAACCTTGAGCAATACAGTAAAGTTCTACTGCTGATCCAATTTTGTAATGATGCTCTCTACTTCCACTGCGAATTCTAGGTACTTGCAAAGTCGTCGGTTCTAAAAAATGATTTTAAATATCATAATTAAAAAAAATGGTTTTAAAGTATAACTTAAATTGTAGAAAAATATTCAAGCATCCGGTTTTTAAAGAGCAAAATAATTTAAAAATTAAACTCCTTTATTTTAATTTAAGACGGGATGGATTTTTCGCATAAGTAGAAAATCTGCGCTCAACATCAAAAAGGAATATATTTAAAAATACATAATTTACAACTAAATAAAAACAGATAAAAGAAGAAATGAGTACAAGTAAATGCAGTACATTAAAATTCGGTTCTTTATTTGTTATTTATAAATATTTGATTAAACGAACAAGAAAGGGAAAATTAAATTTTTAAAAAAAGATAGGTATATGTAATATTAAATGTATATTATTTTGATGGAATAATTTTAAACCAAATGCGAAGTAAAATAAATGATGCTTTTTATATCACAATAATAATGATATTATACAATATTATTTTTGTAATTTATCGAAGAGATAATAATTACATTAAATACTATTATAATTTATCGAAGAGATAATATTACATTATATATATATATATATATATATATATATATATATATATAATTAATTAAACTTGAAATTTGCAAGTAGTCCGTTGCAAAAACTATACAGCGGAATTGCAATAAAATTGGATAATGACAAAATAAAATGATGATAAATTTATCGAGGAAAAAACAACAACAATGGGTTTCAAAACCCTCACTAGATGGCGACGTAATCACAGTAATCCTATGCACTCGCAGCAACCTTCGGGATATAAAGATGCGAGAGGCGAACCACAGTCAAATGGTTTCCAGAAAAAGAAAAGCACTGGAGCTGTATTTTGGATATCCAGAAAGCCTTCGACCGTATTTGGATTAATGGACTCACTTTCAAACTAAAATCCTATAAAATTCCACCACCACTGATTCACCTCATTCACTCCTATCTCACTAACCGTTCCTTCAGAATTAGAATTAACGAGACCCTTTCCAAAGAACACTCTTTATCTGCAAGGTGTCCCCAAGGTTCCTTGCTCGGTCTCCTGCTCTTTAATCTTTATATTAACGATATCCCTGATTACTCACTAACAAAAATTAACCTTTACGCTGATGATACTGCCATTCATGCAACTTATGAAAAAGCTAGCAACTATTTCCTATATAATTATTAAACACTTACTTCACCAGCAAAACTTCTACGACAAATCGAAAATAAGTATTAACGTAGAAAAATCCACAGCCATAATTTTCACGAAAAGGCATTCACTCCCACCACCAATCATTATGTACAATAAACAGATCCCCTGGTCTCAGGAAGCTAAATACCTTGGAATAATTTTCGATACACACCTAACATGGAAACAACATTTTATACGTTCGAGATAAGTTCCGGAAAATTATGTTTAAACTTTAGCCCCTAATAATGCCGGAACTCACATTTAAGTATAGAAAACAAAGTGCTTCTCTAAACAGCCGTTATGCGTCCAATTTTAGCTTACGCAAGTCCAGTATGAGGTTTTTTTTATGCCTCTAAAACTAATATTAATATCCTAGATACCCTGCAAAATTCTTTAATACGTATGATCGTCAAAGCCACAAGATACATGCGCAATGACGACATACGTAATGCAATTAAAATTAATAGCTTCAAATCGCATATTCAGAAAATAGCAATTAGCTTTTTTAATGATTTACATGCAACTAATAATTTAAATATGCAGAATTTAACTCCATATACTCCTAATGACAACACAAAAAGGCTAAGAAGAATTCTTCTTGATTCTTACAATCCTCCGTAATAATTATTATTTGTGCAATAACTTTTGTTGCACATCTTAATAGCTAAAATTTTACTTTTTTTTTTTGTCATTATTTTTCTGTTGTTCTCCCCACTGGACTTGCGCCTCCCGATTTTCTTAATCCCAGGCCCCGGGCAGCCAATCGGAGTCAATGATCACTGTACCCAGCATCCAATCAGAGAGTAGTCACTAAACTCACAGCCAAGTCAAAAACTTTGAAAATTCTCCATCCAGATGAAGCACCGAAGCCACGCCACCCGGATTCCATCGACCATCCAATCGCCGTCATGCCACCCAGAGAATGTAAAACACCACAATCGCCATGCCCCTCATCGAAGTCTTGTCCTGATATGGGATTGAGGACTGTTCTTAGAGTCCAGAAGCCCAAAAAAGGAACGCCTATTCAACCACAGTCAAACTCGTTTTCAAGTCAAGGAAGATGACGTTGACTCTCCAGGAACGTGCATTACTGGTGAAATTGTTTTACCAAAACGGAGACTCTGCTACTGAAGCTTTGCTGAAAGTTCGGTCTTTGAAGCTGTAACGAAAATGTCCTTTCTGTAGTCAAGGACTAACATACCTCAGTAGAAAATTTGAAGCTACGTCCGCAAGCATGCACGTTCACCGGTCAACAATACGCTTCATTATTAGAGCAATCCGTTATTCCGGATTTTCAGGCAAAGCGATGTGATACAATCATAGTGTTTATGCAAAATAGTTCTCCTCCACACATTGCCTGTTGTGTGAAACAAGGGCTTCGCAAAATTCTCGGTGATGACAGAATCATCAGCCGGCATTTTCCAGCAGCTTGGTCTCCTAAATTCCACGACTAGAATCTTTGAGTCTGTTGGCTGTGGAGATATCTCAAGGTCATGGTCTAAATTGGTCCCTTCACATCACTGTCTGAATTAAAAGAAACCTAGGACGCCATGTGCGTAACATTCCCCAGTTCATGATGATTTCCACAGTCGATTTTGCGATTCTGTGTTTCCAGACAGTAGCAAAAAATAGGAGACAGCATATCGATCATATTTTGTAAACATCTGTGAATTTTTTATATGTTCTTAATAAAGCTATGATACACCACCTAGAGGTAGTTTTTGAAACTACTTTTTTCCCTCGATAAAATTCCCAACATTTCAATATGCCATTACTTAATTTCCACGCAATTCCGCTGTATAGTTTTTGTTACAGACTGCTCTCAAATTTCAAGTTTAACTATAGTAACTATAGTATATATTTATATAGTTCAATTTTGATACAGCTAGTAAATTGAAAGCTATTTATATTATCTTTTAATATATATATATATATATATATATATATATATATATATATATATATATATATATATATATATATATATATATATATATATCCGTTTATGTAACGTATCCATAAAAAAGAAAATAAGGAAATTATGAAATACACTTCGCACTAAAGAAGGCAAAAGCAAATTTTTATTTTACCTGTTACTATGAGTTGACCCCAAGGAATACTAGTAACCGATTCATTGTCCATTTCATCTTTACATAAACATCTATACTTTTTCTTTCCATCTGAAAGATCAGCTTTCTCAATTATAAGTGATCCATCAGCGGCAATTTTATATTTACCTAGACGAACAACAGCATAATTATAGTTTGAGATTTTATATATCTTGTTGAATATTTATATATTATTAAAAGAGAAGAATTTTTTTTTAAAAAAAGTGTCTGGTGTTAGAAAATACATATTCAGTTTTATACATTTTATACTTTTAGTTTAGCTTATGGCACTATAAGTTAAACATTTTTTTCTCATTTATAAATGGGAATTTATGTTTTAAAAATAATAGGTGTTATATTACTGAACTATACCTGCATTGTAGGAGTAATTTTAAATATAAGGAAAATATGTGACCCACGGTTAAGCAAAATACCCCTCAGTCAAGAGTTATTCTAATTATTTGATTTATTTTGTCATTGCATCAAAATACAGAAAAAATCCCATTTTTGAAGAAATTAAAAGGAAAAATAGCAATTTGAAAACTAATAAATTATTAGACACATAAAAGTCAATCAAAGTCAGCATTTTTGCAGTTGGTATTTTAGTTTTGATTGCCTTATTTTATGCTAAAAAAGCTGCTACAAAAATGTTAAATGCAATTATTCATAAATAAAATCTTTAAGAAAAAGTTACTTAGTGTGAAAACTGCAAATATCATTTAGAACAGTAACCTTGAAGAAGCAGAATATTGCATGCCTATTCTAAGTAATCCCCAACTTATTCGTAAATTTATCTAAATGTATATTATTTTAAGGTCAAAAACCTGATATTAAAAAATTATAAACCTTGAATACAAGGGAGATCTGAAACATTACTGGGATAAAGGAACAGCTTAAGTCGTTAAGAAGAAAAATAAGGCAGCATATACAAAAAAGTGATATATTTTATTCGAGCTATTCTAATTCCTTGAATTTAAAAAATACCAACTATTATTCGAATATATAAGCATTTGGATCCTGTGAAGTTGAATTCCGTAGTTATTATTATTTTTTAAATGGAAAGTAAATTTGAATGAAAGAATTTTTTTTGTGTGTGTTAAACTTTAATTATGTTGTATAGCAATTCATTATAATATTATTTTAATCATAACGAGAAACTCCTTTATGTAATTATTAAATATCCTTGTTTGTGACTTCCGTAATTATCTTGTTTTATTAAATGTTCACACAAGTAGACAAATATTATTTCCTATCAGTTATCAAAAAATGTGTCCCACTTTCAGGTTTGATATAGTTTTCTGTTGTCATCTATAAAATTAAATATTTCAAACTTTATTGAATTTTTTAAGGATATTAACTTAATAATCAACTTAATTTCATTTTCACATTCAAAATATTATAACATTCTATGGAGCCATATAAGCGTTCTCGTAATTAGCTCTTTTAATGAGTTAACATTATAAATGATAGTTTTATATCATTTACTTATAAGTGCATTTATAAGTAAATAATACAAACACACTTATACACTAACAGCACAGACGCATAAATATTAGACATTTTCAACGTATAAATCTTCTTAATATTTTATTTTTTTACTAAATATTCAAATTTCTAATATAGAATTTAATGGATGAACTAATTTTAATTTGATACATTATTTGCTAACTCTTGTAAATGTAAAAAAATGTAAATTTTTTTACATATTCAGGCTTAATTTCTCATTCTATAAATTTAACTTTACATTTTAGTTGAATATTTTTATTTTATATTTGTTTGATATTTTATAATACATTTTCTTAGGAAAATATACCTTCAAGATTTATTAAAATGCTGATACTTAGGAAATTTTAAACACACCATGTAAAATGCACACATATATGAATTGCAGTTTTAAAAATTAATTTGTTCCGAAAAAGTTTCTTTCCTTTCTTTATTATCTCAACGTAGAGCAAAATTTCCTATAAGCATTAACTTGCTTTGAGCAGTTAAAACATCTACTGACCAAATCATTAAGACCAATTACTTTGTACTACATTCATATGAATTTTTATGTTCTGAGAGATATATATATATATATATATATATTTCAAAAACTATCTTAACAAAATAAATCTTATAATTATTAATGTACTTAGCACTTCTCTTTTTAGGATTTTAGGTAGAGAATTTTAATAAAAAAAGACATCTTTCTTTAAATATTCAAGAAAAGTTATTCAAGCTTAACACAAATGTCATTACCTACAGTGTCATTTCTCATAAGCTTTTACATAATTTTCTTTCTTTTAAATAAACTATTTGGAGTTACGCGGAAGAATCTTCAAATAAGATTTTAAATTAATGACAGCATCAGGAACTCTATTTTCTTTAGAACATTTTATATTCTGAGATTTCCTGTAAGCTTCAACTATTTTTGAAAAGTGTTTACTAAAAGTTTTTACTTTTAATTTTGTTAACTTTACAAGCCCTTTTATATATAGTCAGTAAAAAGATAGTTTACATTCTGAGATTTAAAAATAATTTAAAGTACTCTTAAGACTGCTTTATCGTTCTTATGTAGTTTCTTATAGTTAGTACTTATTAAAATATATTCCAAAATAATTAAAACAAATAATGATGCTCAAGGTTTTCTTGAAATTTTGAATGGTTTGTTATATATAATAAAACATAAAATTGGTATTAAATTGTATTGGTGAACTTTATGTTTTATGAAACAATATAATATTGTACATTTAATCGTTTAAATATGTTTAAAAATGGTTTTTTTCTGTTAATTTAATAACATTTATATTTGACTATTTAATTTGTAAATTATATGCAAGCTCTAATACACATAAATTAGTAAACTATAATAATTATTAATATTTAATGAACAATTTAATCTTTATTAAATTAATTATTTTTTGCAATATTTTTGTTAATATATTCATGTTTTCTCTCAAAAACTTTCCAAAGTAGATATAAAACATTTTCATGCTAATCCCGTTAGGTTAGATACAGAATCATCTCATTCAATCTTTCATAAACACTCTGAATTTACTAAAATGCTCACATAGTTTGAACCAGCCATATAAAAATAATAAAATAACTGAAACCTGGTCTTCCTTTCTACGATATCAATTTTAGATTACATTTCATGTGTGAACCCTACTAGCTTATGTTACCCGCACTGGGAAACTACGTTTTCCTCCTCCTTTAATTTACCGTATACTGAGATAAATTTTAGGGTGAGTTACAGGAGATTTAGCTAACAGTTTCACCATCATCGTAAAGATAGAATTCAAACCGGGGTGGTGATTTAAAAGGTGATCAAGATAGCTACGCGCAATAAGGGAGGCACTGCATGTGGCTCAAGGGAAATTATTTGAAATTTTCGGAAGTTTACCTGATATGATTTTTGTTTAACTTCCATATATCAGGAAGAGGGGAAGTTCAAAAAGTTATTAAGCTATATTTGGAGAACAGCAAATGCATTATGGTGAAAAATAAAGGCAAACAATTATTGCTTCCTAAGGTTAAATTCGAATAAAAATAAAATATTCAGTCAGTTACGTAAATCGCGTGGAAGTATTAAAATAGCAATGGAAATGAGATAAATAAAAACTTGTACACTAATTTCTTCTTTAAATCAATTAGCAGGGATTTATAAATATATGCGTGTGTATTAGTTTGTTTTGGTATATATGAACTTTCAGAATAAAAATAAAATAACCCCTCCCCATTTTTTGTAAAATGTAAAAGTAAATTAGATCAGACATATATATTTAAAGGTAAATCATACTTATAATTTTCTTGAAGTACGATTTGTTCAAGTACAGAAATGTAAATGAATCACAACATCTTGGTTATTTCTCTTGAAGTTAAATAGTCATGAGTTTTAAATAGGAAACTTTGTGAATAATTAATAAGACGTTTTAATTCGCACTTTAAAAAACAAGTTGTATCATGAAATACAATAAGATGATAATACACTGTCTCTTAAGAATAAGAAATTTTGTAAATACAAAAAAAAATGACATAAATTGTTCTCTCAAAAATACACTGGTAAAACAAAATAAATAAAAAGACGAATGTTTTTTTTCTGCAATAAAACTAACAAATCTATTAGAACTAAATCTGGCTAAATTATATTCTAATATAAGACCAATATATGAGAAAACAAATATGGAGAGTAACTGTACCCTAAATTTAAAAATTGGTCACTTATCCTGCACAAGAGCTGACCTACACCCTGTAAATCAGGGGAAAATATGTCTAATTGGGTGCATGATCGCTTCTAACAGCTACATAACTCTCACATTGGGGTTTTATACTGTTTATCGGAGTCATTATCAACTCCTGTCAACCGCACTCACTCTTACATCAAATCACTCTTGAGCGCAGCGATGGTCGTTGGATCTGGTCTTCGAGCTAAAATTGAGCGTCGGAGAACGTCTCGTACGTGCAGGACTACTCCAGGTCTATGCGCAGGCTACTCCAGTCTACTCCTCCGATTAGAATTATTCGTCCACCAACCGGGTCTTGTGTAAGCGAGTGTTATTGTTCATAAAGATGAAATTTTGTTTATATTATCCATGGAATAGTCTGGTATAGAGTGCTAGGATCTTGTCCATCTAACTCTAAATTGTCAGATTACCTCTATTGAAGAAAGGTAGGTCAGTATACCAGTCTGCAATGATATTTGTCCAGACCATAAGACACTCTGACCATAATTGTCCTTTTATACTATGTTAGAGGCCCAATATTGACTCTCAAGTTGTTTCCAGATGAGAACACGTCTCGAGTTCCTCCAGACTGTGAATCGCGACTCATCTCTCAAGGGAACCCACCCCCAACCTCTACACAAAGCCTATCACAGCGCAACTACCTTACGACGTTACATGTCATAGCATGGCAGAGGTGCTCCGAAGAACTCAGCTATCATCTGATAGTATAAAATTCCAAAAAGAGCTTCAATCATGTATATTCGGTTAGCGTGACATTTACAAGCAGCTGACAAACCGACCTTCTTCACAAAAACTTATCTCTTACTTTATGTTGCCAAAAAATAAATCAATTAAAATTGTACCTTCGAGTGACGAAAGCTATTTTGAACTTATTCGTTACAGGGTCTTGGATTTTGATGAGTAGCAATAAACTATGTATGTGCATTTTGAAAATTTATCCGTGTATACAATGAGAAAATATATGTTTTTAAAATGTTTCCATGGGTAATATTTAATTATTTATTTGGTTATGGAACTACTCTTACATAAATTTCGTAAATAATTGGCTTATTTTATAAATGCGACTTTTTTATGCGGTCCCTATCTACTGCACAAAAGCAGGTTCAAATGTATCTGACAATATACACACACTTTCTCTTTCTCATCTAAGAATTTTACAATTGAAAAGTACTCAAACTCTTTGAAGCAAATTCTCAGTATATTCAATATTCATAAATTTCATTAAGTAATAAAAATGGTGAAGTCACTTCGAGTTTAAAAAATATATATATCTTCCGTGTGTAACCAAAGAGGTAATGAAACTATTATAACCAGTTTAAATTGTAAAATTAATGAAGCTTCCGCTAATATTCCTTGGGATAAAACATTTAGGGAAAGTTATTCAAAAGAAGAACGAGACAATCATTCTGCAACGCACTATCCATCTTTTATCTAATATTTGGAATATTACCTAATCCTCACCCATTGATAATCCACTTTACCTAATGGCTAACAAAACACAAGGAAATTTAACTTTAATGAAGTAGGACAAAAAAAATAAAATTTATTATGGTGCTCATTATCAGGACTCAGCTTTCAAAGAAGATTTAGCAATGATAAAATATTGAAAAACACATATACTACATCACTTATTACCGTCTATTTTCTAAGCTACAAAAATTTTAATCAATTAACCAAGGTGAATTAATTGATTGATTGGATATTAACGTCGCACTGTTCAGCTACACGAGGGCATTTGGCGACGGACCACGTAATTTTGAACCATGGTCAAGTGACGTGGACGACACTTGAGCTCGTACCCCCCTCTCCTAACTACCACAACACACCAACGGGAGGATGTTTCAGCTCTTGACAGATTTAAAGTGCATCGCTTACCTACACGGCGGGTTTTTAGTGGTACTGGGCTCGAAATCGTGACAAGGTGGGCCACGATCCGATACCTATACCACTCGGCTACCGTGGCCGCAAACCAAGGTGAAATATAGAAATCAAATCACAAAGAAAGTGCCATGTCTTACGAAATAGGTTTTCCTACCTAGCACATCGACATGTAAAATCAATTGAAAAATAAATATTTTTAACAAATCTTTATAAATACTATATTCTTAAGAGTATAAAATACATTATTGTTGATGTTATTAGATGTATTACTAAATATTAAAATATTTTAACAAATTGGCTATTTTATATTTTTCAAAATTCCTTATACTGAGGAAATAAAGTATTTCAATTTTGTACGCTATGATAGTATTTTTTGATTAATTGCTTATTTTTTTTTGATTTTTAGAAGTTATAAGAGAGCTATTGGGGATAGACCTCAACATTCTGAAACATGGTCAATTAAGAAGGATAACACCTGAAGAGGCATTCCTATTTGCAAGCTTTTCCACCATATCAACGTGAGCACTTTCAGCCTCGCCAGATTTAATGAGGAACAGTCCTTCTATACCAACGAAACTCAGCCTGCGGCCCACCAAGCCTATTTAAGTGGCCCCGGCATGGCCCATTGCTGTGAGAAATTAACTTATTTAAATATATTGTAAAAAAAATTTGGTAAAAAATTATTTGTCAAAAAATCAAATATATTATAAAAATCATAATATATATATATATATCAATTTTGCTTTTCGTTGTCGATGTCGTATGGGTACGAATTGATATTCTTTTTCTATTTGGAACTGTTACTGTGGCGTCTTACGCGTCTTTTCTTTAACAAGTCCTTTGGGTTCTTTGGGCATGAATTAATGGCAACTCTTTTCCAACGAAATCCAAGAAACGAGATGTGAAGAAGAAATATAAATAAACCGACTTTAAATATATTATCTTAGAGTAAGCGGAATGGCAATATAAAGGAATGTTAGACAATTGATGTGCGTTGTGGCAGTTGATGATTATTGCAGTTCGTGGTGTAAGATTGATTAAGTTCTACTTGCCGTCGATAAACATATTGGTGTTCGACTAGAAGTTAACCGTCAAGCTGCATACCATTGCAGATAAAGACAAGTAGCATTACGGAATAATATAAGGTAGGATTGATTACACTTTATTAGAATTGAGGATTAGGTGGTTCGATTATTGAGATTGGAGATTGAATTGATCATATAATAAAATTATATATTGATAAATATAATATATATATATTGTGTGTTGCGTATTACGTCATCGTAGATTCTCTCATATTAATTATTATAATTATATTTGTTAAAAGTTTAAGTTGAATATCTTAATAAAATCATATTAAGATAATGTTTGATCCTAGTTCTTTCGCAAACCCTACACCTCACGCTGATACTTCGAGGGATGTACTTTCAAGGGGAGGTACATCACATTACGGTTGGGATAACATACAATAGTGGAATAATCAGTGGGTAGAATAAATTTTTAATTATCTTTCATATCTTGCAAGCGAAAAAATTCGAAGAAAATATATCGTTTCAAGACGATTGGGAAGTTGACTATGTTGTAGTGAAAAACAAACATGGATCAGTAATTGTTTGATTTGTTACGAAAGTACTGTATTCAAAAAATACCAATAAACAGGAATCATTGAATAACATTTTTCCTCGAAGATCTCTCTCAAGAGATGATACGTTTTCTTGAATATTCTTTGCGACAACAACAAATTGTTTTGTCAGTGGTAGTATCACAGCGATAACAAAGACAGTCCATGAAGTTTGTTATACTATTGGTAATCATATGAAATCGTTTACTGACGCATAAATTGTGAAGAACTGTTTCTTTAATGCTTCTGATTTAGTGTTCGTAACTAAAAAAAAAAATATAAAAAAATAATAATTAAAAAAAACAAAACAGGAATTATAATATTATGATTAATTTTTCACATTTTAAATTTCCAACGTTATCTTGATCTTAAAGCATTTCTCCCCCTCCCCTCCCCTATTATCCCCATGTTGCGTCCGCGTGAAATAACTAACATATGTATGCGGCCCGCTTGAAATAGCTGACATATGTATTCGGCCCAGCAGAAAAAAGTTTGAGTATCTCTGCTCCATACGATGGGTCTTCAGTGGCATAAAGGCATGAAACTAAGACTCGACAATACCTGCTACAAGTCCATGGCCAATTCATGTTACCTACTGCAGCCCCACTTCTTCGTGGAGCACAAGTTCAAAAAATTGCAAACACTTTATTTATCTTGTTGCGGATGCTGTTCTAAATATTGTTATGTCAAGAATTTTTAAGAACTAAAATCAGAAAACTGTCTACATAATTACAAAACTGTCTACCTGTTGACTTCATTGTGTATGCAGCGTTTCTCAAACTGTTGGTTCACCCCCTAAGGTTATGTGATACCTCAACGAGACGAACGCAAGCATATCAAAAAGTCGAAAATAAAACATTATTTAAAAAACGAGAACACAATCGTTTTTATTTTTCAAAAAAAAGTACTCTAAAATACTTTCTGAAGTGTTTTTTATTAAAACTAAGTGCACCCCCCCTTTGGATTACAGACGATTAAAACGTTTTGATCTTTTAAAAATTAATGATGAAGAAAAGTTAAATGTACCATTAAAACCAGGAGAAACGAATATACAGTATTATGTTTCCAATGACGAATTGTCCTGTGTGTTGTATGAAACTCACATCAGAACAGGTCATAGAGAAAAAAACGTAAGCTTAAAGAGTTGCAAATCAAATACAAAAATATTACATATGAAGTTGTAATGTTATATTAAATTGTACGCAAATAGAGTCAAATGAAATACAGCGCACCTAAGAAAGGCATTGTTGTGAAACCAATGATCAGTCCTGAGTTAAACTCAATATGTCAAGGTGATCTGATAGATCTGCAGTCAAACAGAGATGTTGAATATAAGTTCATAATGGTATATGAAGATCATTTAACTAAGTTTGACCAGCTACGACCTTTGAAAACTAAGAGAGCTGAAGATGTAGTGTATCACGCTCATTCAATATTTTTAACATTTGGTGATCCAGCAATATTTGAATCAAATAATGGTAGAGAATTCAGTAATAAAAGTCATATCCGAAATATGCACTATGTGGAAAGATGTTAAAATATTTCATGGAAGGCCTCCTCACAGTCAAACACAAGGCTCAGTTGAAAGGCCAATCAGGATATACAGAATATGCTAACTGCATGGATGAACGATAACGATACAAATAAATGGTCAGAAGGTTTACCCTTTGTTCAATTTGCCAAGAACATTACATACCAAGAAGGAATACGCCAAAGTCCTTATGAAACCATTAAGCAAAAAAAGGCGTAGCATCATATTTTTTGCCTAGCAAACAAATCGCAAATATTGAAACCGAGGAACAACTCGAAGAAATCACCAATACTTTTGAAACCGAAGAACAGCTTGAAGAAACTGGCAATACTCTGAAAAAAATTTGAGTGATGGGCATACCGAAAACCATATTCCAAAGAAAAATATTGAAGATGACTTTCAATCTACCACGTCTTCACATCAAGTTTTTCAAAACACTAGTTAATTTCCATAAAAAGAGCAGCCACGAAAGAGAATCTTCTGCAAACAACAAAAATGTTACGAACCTCACAAAAAAAATTTGCCCCTGCTCAATTTGGTGATACTGTACAAATACAAGTCCCAGATGTCGCCGAAGTTGTACAGATAACCGAAATGTGTTAGCGGTTGTTGTTCGAATATAAGACTCCGACTTCTATAAACTTGCAAATGAAAATGGAACAACACAAACATTTACACACGTAATCAGATCTTAATTTGTAAAGAAAAGTTGTTTTCCATAGATGAGATTTATTTTCAAGAAATGTCGTTGAGAGAAGCAGCTGCAACTAATTCGAGAAGCGGCGAGCAAAGGCTATACATGCTGTCATTACAAAAGGAAGTGTTCTAGTTGTCAAAGCAAGAGCTTCTTGGGCAATTCAAAGTGTCCTAATAGTTTAAGTTGTTGCAATAAATAAGATTTGAATCACATAATTTAGTAAATATTGTATTACTATTATTTTATTTTCTCATTTAGAACTATTATATAATTAAGTAAGTTTTTAACTTCTATAATTTATTATTTCATTTTGACTGTACTGTGTATTTTAATTTCTTGGTCATTCCTCTCAGAAAGAGAGGTGAAACATTTATTACTAATGAATTACGGAGAAAATATAAATGTCCGATAGGTTCACCATTCACCATTAGTGCATGGTGAATGTCGACATTTACCAGTGTAAGTCAGAAATAAGAATATTTAGCAAATATTTTGGACACACACACCAAGCGACAATGTGAATGTTGACATTCACCGGTGAAAGTCGACATTCTCCAGATTTCGTTGTTCCATCGTAACATATATGTATGTGTATGTGTGTGTGTATGCGTGTGTTCTGTAAATTTTCTATGATGAAATGTCATTTCCTTTCCAAGAAATAAACCTCGTTTCCTGTTTCTGCAATCATTATATATTGTTACTATCCTTGTAGTAGTTATATTAAATATTTACCTTAGATATTAGATTTATTTTTATTCTAAGACTATCCCTTTTTTATCATAAAGTATATGATAAATTCTATGAAAACAAATTTGAAAATTCAAGTTCGTGGTATCTGAGAATAGATAAGCCCAGTTTCATTTTATATCATGAAAAAAAATGTCCACAAACTCGAGTGGAATCTTATATTTGATAAAATTCTTATTGAAACAAATTATTTTATATAATTAATTTTATAATAACTATTGGGAATAAAATTGAAAGTTAAATTTATTAGCATCATTTAAGGTATCTGACTACTTGCGACAACTTTTGTTTTTGAAAAAATAGAAATATACGGATTATTTTGGGATTTTTAGATTTATTTAGTATGTTTTGATGGAAAAAATCTTAAAATTGAAAGCAGAAACAAATTTATTACTATTAAAATGGGAAAAAACTGGTTGATTGATTGAATATTAACGTCGCACTGTTCAGCTACACGAGGGCTTTTGGCGACGGACCAGGTAATTTTGAACCATGGTCAAGTGACGTGGACGATACCTGAGCTGGCATCCCTCTCCTTACTACCACACCTACGGGAGGACGTTTCAGCTTTCGACAGATTTAACGCGCATCGCTGCCCTACACGGCGGGTCTTTAGTGGTACTGGGCTCGAACTCGTGACAAAGCAAGCCACGGCCCGATACCTATACCACTCGGCTACCGCGACCACAGGAAAAACTGGTAAAAATGTACAAAAAATTACATAAATGGGGCCCGCTCTGTACAAAATGTTTATGAGAAAATTCTCAATTTTACAATTTTGATGTGTTACTTTATTATTCTTGTTTGAAATGACCTTCAGGATAAGAGGTATTTCAATTTTTACAAAAACTAGAGCACTTTATCTTAGTGATTATACGAAATTGCTTAAAATACAGTGATTATATTCACATAAAGGAGTGTAAATTTTGTAATAAAGCTGTGATTAATAAATCTGAAGGTCAAAACACTTCTACTGTTATGCAGAACATACACAAAAAATTCAACAAATTATTTTCAAAACTTTTTGAGCAATCGCTGTCTCCGTTTGAACTTTTCGCAAAAAAAAATTTTAAAATTTGACATCTTGTGTAAAGTTATGGCATCTGCGTTTACTAAAACACTTGTAACTTTTGCTCTAGTGGGTGGAAAATAAAATACTTGGTATTTTTATTAAGCTTATATGATGGCCTATATCAAAATACACAAAATTTGTCATTTTTTGAAAAAAAAATCATGATTTTAGGGTAGTTGAATACCTTAATAATTTAATTTTATAATTTTTACAACTTCTTTTCAGTAGATAGTGAAAAGTCTTAATTTAAATGGACGAACAACTAAAATTAAATTGGGTGAATCTAGCTGCAGATTAACAAACTGATGTAAAGTTTAATATATTAATAATTTACACTTTTAAGTTTCTAAAATAATATACAATTAAATTGGTATTAACATATATTAAAATATATAAAGTGCCGGAACTGTGAGAAACATATTTAAAAATGTTTAAAAACTGTTCAGTTAATTTCTTAAAATTTATATGGTTGTATATAAGAAAATTGATAAATGTAAAACAAAATTATCTAATTCAGACATACATTAATACGGAAAAAATTGCAGCCCAAAATAAAAGTTGATTTTTTTTCAACGAAACAAGGCCGTGACATAAAAAAACGAGATTAAGTGTGTAGCTTGAAAAAAGGGTGGAGTTGGCAATAACAGTTTCAATGACGTCACCCCACATCCCTCTCTCCATGTAGCCAGTTTCATCTCAACCGATCACGCCATTTGGGAGTAACGTTGAGACACGTGCAACTACATTCTCAAGGAAAAATTTTCAATCAACATCAAGTTTCTTATGAAATTTAAGAATTCTGCCACGAAAACATTTCAAATACTAACCGAAGCTTATGAAGATGAAACTTTGTTTCAATGACATGTGGTTTTCATGAGGAAGATACAGCGTGGAAGATAATGAACGTGGTGGGTGCCCAAGATAAGCGATTACAGACCAAAACATTGCCAGAATTTGTGATATGAGTGGATTCTCACTCGCATCAGTTGTCAGACTGTTATATAACACTACGACATTGAAGTACTAAAAAGCCTTCGTGAAAAAATTAGGAAAAAGGCCCTAATTGAGCAGGGATTGATGGCTGTCTCACAAAAATAATTAACCCACTCACACGGCCCTATTTGTTAAGTAGCTTCTAACCAGCAAAAACATTATTGTGATGGGGCATCCTCCTTACTCACGTGATTTGGTCTCACAAGATATTTTTTTTATTTCCTACAGTTAAATCTTGCTTAGGTTATCCGACTACGTTCGGAACCGTTATTTTAAAAAACGCATAAATGGATAATTTTCATTATATTTAGTGTCACTCAGATTATAATACAGATATAAAATTGTTTTAAGGAGATTTTGATAAAAAAAAAAAAATATTTAAATATAATATTTTGGCAAAAAATTAACTTAGAATAATCTTTTTTCTAAATGTTCTCCTTTTGTAAAAAAGAGTTCTATTACAATAATATTTTGCCTGTATATAGCTCTGAGACCTCTCTACAGAGGCTCAACTAGATTTTTTGAAACATTCACATAATTTTCAGAGTTACCACCGATTGAATTAATTATTGGCGTTTTTTTTCTTAAAATTGCTCCCCTCTGTTGTCGTAAAATATGAATAAATTCACTTCTAAGTTATATATTTCAAAAATTCTAGTTGAGCCTCTGTAGAGAAGTCAGAGCTGTATACAGGCAAAATGTTATTATAATAGAAGCATTTTTCACAAAAGAAGAACATCTGGAAAAAAGATTATTCTAAGTTAATTTTTTGCCAAAATAGTGTACTTAAATCATTTTTATTGTAATACTATTCTTAAAACAATTTTTTATACATTTTCTAATCTAAGTGATACTAAATATCATGAAAATTATCCATTTATGCGCTTTGCAAAATCACGATTCCGAACGTAGTCGGATACCTTAAAAGGAACCCATTTTTTCTCTATAGAGGAAGTTCAGTCCAAACGGAGAATCTCCTGAAGGGCGTTTCGAAAATCTGGTTCCAGAACTGTTACCAGCAATGACAGCACCGAATGCAGATGTGTGAATACCTAAGGGAACTACTTTGATAATATGTCACGTAGAACTGATACTGTACGTACAAAGATTTATTGGACCAGTCTCAATATTTTTGTCACACCTCGTATTTATTATTATATATTAGCTCTTCAATTACAATTATGGCTATCGTATCACATTTATATTTCTCATAATGTCACAAAGCTAAAATAAATGCATTTTATATTCAGCAAGAATTATATGTTATTTTCTATTAATATCTCTCTTGAAATAAAATGCTTTCAATTTTAAAACTGTGATGTTTAGTTAAATATACGTAGGAAGTGGCTAGTTAATTGATTTTCGATAACGGCATTTGTTATACTTTCTATTAACTTTAAAATTAAACCAACATTTAGTATGACATTCTGAAATTTACCCTACTCCATAGTTAAATCCTTCTAACAATAATTCCTTTCAGCTCCCTCCAATTACGGTTAGTAGCTGCAGCAACTGAGACACACTAGGTTAAATATCAAAGTCATTTATAAACAGTTAAACATGTTTCCAACTAGAACGAAGTCAGCTTCGAAAAATAAAACAAACCACGAGAGCGAATTATTAATTAACTCAGACTGCCTGTAGGACATTTGAAGCAAACCTCATTCCTTCATTTGACCTCTGCCTATTTTGTTTGTTGAGATTAAGCAAATATCACCAAAGCCCCCAAGGGACTGAGACTGCGGATTATTTAATGAATAAGCTGTATTCGAATAAATTTTAAGCAGTTCTCTTGCTGTGTTACCTAGTAAAAGAATGTCTTAAAATGTAAAAGGAATGGAATTCTATTATTAGAATAGGATTACCAAACCTAAAACATGTTGAATTTGAACTTATGTAATGCATAAAAGTAAATTAATCCAAAAAGCGATAAAGGATTGTGTGTTACTTTTTTTCACTATCACAATAAATTCTTATACGTTTTAAGCAAATAGTTAAAAATAATATGAAAAATGGCTTAGAATGTTTTTGGAAACACAAAATTCTCTAAAAAAGTTGAAATTTAAGATGTTTCTTAATGTATAAATATTTAATTTAATTTTTAATAATCTATTACTTGTGTATCATTTGTTGTCAATGTGGTGCCATTTATATTATTTATTTATTACTTGCAAGTAGCGCCGCCACATTATAAATAGACTGCGCTATTATATCTCAATTGTTTTAATATATATTGCTCGTGCTGAATGTCAAATTTAATAATTACTACTATATTAATCTTACTGTTTTGTTTATATGTATGTGTTAATAAACCTAACCATGCTTGTCTGACTTGGTTGTATATTGTGACTAAGAATGTGGATTAGCTTTACCCCACATTTAGTGACCCGGGACTATCCTGCTGTTGCCGAACCGCTTTCGGATATCTCTGCCTGCATTTGCCGCTCCCGGATATCTCTGCCGGTTTTTTTTGACGCTGTTGGAGTACTAACAGATGTCTTTGCCTGCCTCTAATCTCTTGCTGTGCTGATGTCTCCACTCGTTGCAGCGGTCGCCTGACTTTCTGTTTTCCTGGTGTTGTCAATTATTTTCCTGGAATCTCTTGCGTTATTTTTTCGTGCGGCGCTCCAGATTCTGCTTTCTTTCGGACCATCATCTTAACGTAATCATGAGGGAAGCGGGCAATTTGATAAGCAAAATTCAAGAGTTACACGGAATAATTGAGCAACAAAATCAACGGTTGCGACAGTCATCTTCTATTGCTAACGAAAGCAACTGGATGGAACTACCTCAAGTTTATCGAATTTCTCCCAAATTACCACCCTTTAGGGCCGATAAGCCAACTGTATGGTTCGCTCAAGCTGAATCCTAATTTGCACTGGAACACATAACTTCGGATGGCACGAAATTCCTTTATATCGATGCCAACTTGGACAGTAGATATATGCTGCTGGAGTCTGAAGCTTTACTCCACATCTACATTCGTTTTTATGCTTTTTACTAAAAAATTTATAACTATAATCACTTATAGTTTAAGGCATATTTTGTAAAATTTTCTTACATAATGAAGTTTTATTTTATTTTATTTATTGAATTCGTAATGATGACAAAACTGATAGTACAGGAAATTCTGTATTTTGAAAACACTGTATCATTTTGAAGCATTGAATTCCTTTAAAAAATCAAAAAGAACATTCATCTTAGAAAATAAATACGTACCATTGATTC
This sequence comes from Trichonephila clavipes, assembly GCA_019973935.1. NCBI lineage: Eukaryota > Metazoa > Arthropoda > Arachnida > Araneae > Nephilidae > Trichonephila > Trichonephila clavipes. The sequence continues at coordinate 436,429 of BMAU01006654.1, forward strand.
TGGTAAAAATTATATACTAGCAGAATTTTTCGACACCAGTAAGCATAAAGAAAATTGCAATTGTGAAGTTAAAAACCTTTGAGAATATACTTCTTTCTTTTCAGATTCTTTTAAATAAGCACACAATTTAAAATTACAATGAAAATAATTTTCAGAAAATCTCATGAAAATGTAACTTTTGCACAAAAATCTGGCATGTTAAAACACTACTGGGAAGGTTACCGTAAAATTTTCAATTAATAAATAATCATATCTTTATATTTCCATCGTGCAATTATTATATGCCTATATTTATTCCTTAAAAAGGTGAATCACTGTAGTTTCAATCACTCCATCAGAAGATGAAATATGAAGTAGAAGCTACTTTATTTCTCCATGAATTTGGGATAATCATCTTTTCTTTCAAAGCCGATTACGTTCAGGACGACCGCTACAATATTTTCCGTGTGATTTTAAGTTTTAAAAGAAAATGACTTTTAATGATGTTTCAAGAAGTAAGGGACATCGATTCAGATTTTCTTTAATTTGTTTTTTAAAATGAGATGCAAAAATTTTGGAAAATTGATGTGTAAGAAACATATACAGTTTAAAAACATGAGCACTTTCAGAACATGAAAGAAGTATTGAAAGGAGAATTACTAGAATACTAGAAATTTTTTTATTAAAAAGAAATTTTAATAAAATATTTTTGCTAATTAATATTTATATAGTTCAGAAAAAGTAAGAAATATAATAAAGATATAGGATAAACATCAAAGGGGATTTGAATAAAATAAAAACCAAATATGTCTTGGAGTATGTATTTCTAAAAGTAAAATAACTTATTGCTTTTAAATTTTTATTTTTTATTTCGCATAAAATACAAATTTGTATGAAACAACAACTATATGATATACTTTATTTTTCAATACGAAATGTTAAGCATTTGAGTATTTTTAAAGAACAGTTTATTTATGTACTAAACATTATTTCACACTTTTTTAACTACTCATAACTATCTATGTGTGTATATTACATTAAAATGAATTGGTAGAAAACTATATACGAGTACTTTTAAAAAGAGGCATTCTTAAAATAAAAAGTGAATTTCTCAATAGAATTTTGTACACATTATTTTCCTTAAAAATAGAAAACCAAGAATCGCGCTTTCGAGGAATAGTTTTATAAAATTAAATTATTTAATGTACGTTAAGCTTGCACAGATTTTTCAAACGAATTCATATTAGAAAAATATAGCTCGTAGAAAGCAATAGCTACTACAGGGTCTGAAATATAGTTAAAAAAGTCTAACTTTTCTAACTTACAATAAACCCGTTATAATTTTACTTTGTTCGAATGTAGGTATAACGGAAATATATTGTAACATCAGTGAAAGCTTCTCTTTAAAATGAAAAAAAAGAATGATTACATTGCAGTAAAATTTATCTGGATTATATAATTATCGATATTTTCTAAAAGGCATATTTTTTTTATTTTTATTTATTTATTTTTTGCGTGTAAATGAAAAATATGTTTTTTGTGTGATTAAAAATGTGTATAGTAATTTCAAAAATGTTTAATTTAAATGTATACTGATAAAGCGATACTAATAAACGTGAAATTTATTTCTAATCATATGTTTTTATATTATAATAAATAATGTAAGTCCTAATATAGTTAAGATAAATTTTAATTTAAATTCATCACCAAAAAATATCATTCTAGCTAAACAGGTACTGAAACTTAAAGCATATTTTCAAAATTCATCATTATATCACACATTCTCCATATTTTATCCACATTAATACATAAAATTAATATTTTTTGCAAATGCTTACACAAACACATAAATGATATGCTTTAGTCCTTTGAATTTATCTAAAGGAGCTCAAAAGTGAAATTCAATCATGTTGAAAGACTTTCTGAGAAAACCGAAAATAATTTTTCTGCAATTCTCAGAAATACTAAATAATGGCTTACGCAATAAATGGAGAGTTAATGGTTTATCATGCAATGCATATGTAGTTGAATTTATTTTCCAGTTCTAATGAAATAACGTCATCCTGGAATGTTAGATGTGATTTTTGAAAGAACTGCAACTTGCAATTATGCATACGTGACGTTTATTTCATAAGCTTAATAATATGAGTTTTCAAATAGCTTAAAAAGTTCAAGAAAATTATATAAATATTTGGAAACCAAATATGTTTTTACTTCCTATTATTATTAGTTAGGCACATACTTATTTTTCTTAAGGAAAATATTTGAAATTTAATGTTATTATTTGATACAAAAACTTTATAAAATTACTGATAATGACTTATATTGTTTTATTAATTTTATTTATGGTCAGGTTTTGTTATTATTATATAAATATTTTTAAAGAAAAACTGCTTGAATATATAATCTTACAATATTTTTGCTTTAACTCAATTTGCATTAATGATACATTTCATTATCTAAAGAGTATGGGGAACTAAATATGGGTATTAAAAATCATATTAACAGATTTTTAATAAATCATAAGTATGCATTACCTAAATTTGTGTTAAAGTAAAATGTAGTATACATTGAATTGTCCAGAAATGCATTGTTTTAATCAAAATAAGGAAATTCCATGTGTACATTTTTATGTGACTTGAATACTTATTTTACAACGGTAAGGCAAACATAAAGCATTCTCTAAACACAATCTACGAAACTTTTTCCTTGTCGTTTATTCCTTGTAGAATACAAAACAACTTTTTCAAGAGCAGTTCGACAAATATAACCATACATATTTACGCCGCGGACCAGCAAAGACGACTTTTGTTGGATGTTATCCGCTTGACAGAGACTTGTTCCAAAATGTTCCGAAGAATGTTGTATTTTTTCCCCCTTACGTCGACGAAATGACTAAACGTTTCACTGCTGTTCCCTAGCGTATTCTTCCAAATTATTTCGAAATGTACCCTAGAGATCTGCTATTCACAAAAGAAAACATACATGTTTGTAGTTGCCTCAGGCTGTGTTCTGAGATATCTGTCCCTTGTGAGTTCTTATTCAAAGTTTGATTCTTGGTGTATGTGTGCCTTTAGGCATGTTGTGGAAACTCCGTAATAAATCTCTCATAATGTTTAAACTCTTGAGTAAAAATAACATTAAAAATGCGTTTAATTTTTTTTTCCTTTTCAAAAACTTCTAGAATTTTTCGGATGCAAATAGATTGCTAAAAATCTGCTTGGATATTTTAGGGTTGAAAATAAATATAAATCTCAGTTAAACACACCGGAGGATATTTTACTTTTCCGGATTTTTCTTAGTGAAAAAAAGAAAGAATCGTTTGTGCATTGGTTCAGCTCTTTATGACCATGCAATCACCGTTATTGTTTTTAAAAATTCGTTTCGATTTGAAATTAAAGAATATTTGTATTAATAAATTATTTTTATTCTTCTGATAAGTTTTTATTTCTCTTTACAGTTATTTAAATACATTTGAAAACGATATTTCCCCATTGTTTCACATTCTAATTGAAGGGAAGAGAAAAGACTATTCTCTCTTCTTATATACATGCAATAATAAAAGAATGAGACTTTAAAAGTAAATAAATGCTACAAACCAGAAGGAATTATATTTTGAACTTAGATGAACGTTAAACGATGATAATAAAAAGTCAGTAGACCAAAATGCCAGAACTGTTAAATTTTCTAAGGCAGTTACAAACTTACAACTATGATATGTAGGTTTAAGATCTAACCTTCCCCTCAATAATAATGTACCAGAAAATGTAAATGAAATAAATAATTGAATAAAAGAGTATAAATATATAACAAAACTAAAATTATCACTATAATCCTTGATTTTACGATATATTGCAAATAATTAAATGAGATAAATGGAGTAAGAATTCGAGCTGGATATATGCTCGTAATTGCATATATATATATATATAGATATATATAACATATGTATATATATATATTAAATATATATATATATGTATATATATATATATATATATATATATATATATATATATATATATATATATATATATTAGCAAATGAAAAATAGGTGTGCTATATGTGGGTTTGTGTATTGCAAAATTTCATCCATCACATTTACAGCTTTTATTTCCAACAACGATTCAATATAATCTGTATTTTTTGCATTTGTTTTATCAAGGAAAAACTTTCACATTTTACATCATTTTCCTTTCTGAGTTTTACGCCTTTTAGTGTTTTTATCTTTACGAATATGAAAAAAAGTAATTTTCAAATAATTCTTCTGGATCGTCATCAGAAGATCATAATACATTATTCAGATTCCAGGATGATATAGAGTACATTTTATTCTCATCACTGATATCTCTATCATTTTCCTAACTGGAGAATTCCTTCCTAGTTTCATTCTCCTTTTCAAATAATTCTTGAAGAATATGTAGAATAATCTGAATTGAGACAATTTTAAAGACTAATTCGAAAAATTGGAGCAAAATTACTCACAATTAACCAAAATAAATTAACAACTGATTATAATGAAGGTTAAATATGTAATTTTCTTAAATTTCTTCACCTTAAATTAAAGCAAAACAGAACTATTTTTAAAATAAGTAATCACAATTAAATTAATTTACAAGATACATACGGATTTAAAATTTATATAATATATATTATTTTTCTCCCTTGTTTTTTCTTACTTTTTTCCCTAAAAATGTGTGTGTGTTTTTTTCTTTCCATTTCCTTTCCATGTTTTTATTTATCAAAATTTTTACTATTATGTTTGATCTTGATTATTTGAGTCTGTGTGTTTGAAAGTTATACAAACACATTTCAAGAGCAGTTAAAAATAATTACATGCAAATTTCTTTTTTTTATTTAGTTAGGTTTTTCACAAAATCTATGAAACTTAAAATAAATACATCATAAATTGAAAAATTAAATTACAATTTATTTGTATTGAGTAATTTTTAAAATGCAAATATATTTATAGACTGAATTTATGATTTATATAAGCTAAAATTTTATTTTAAGTCGTTTCACTTAAAAAAAATTTAATATCCTAACAAATAAAAAGAAATTCATACAGAGAAAACGTGAAAACAATTATGGACATCAAATCCAAACTGAGTAATCAAATTGTAGTTTAAGTCTGCAAATCTTTGAAAAAAAATTTCACCTTAAAGGTTCCGTGATCTAGTATTTTTAAATACTGTAAATGTAATTTTCAAAAAGCATTTTGTTGAAAAGAAGAGTGTCTTAGGAGGTGAATCATTTATTTTGGATATTTTTTTCCTCTGGATCAGCATACATTGTGTGAAGCTTGACTTGTCGGCTAATACAAAAACCTAATCTAGTCTTATCCACGAGGCTTGCTCTTTTGCCCTCATATTTGCAATGAGGTTTGAGAAGCACAAACAACTCATAGTCTTAAATAGAGATCTGCACTATAAAGGAGTCTTCTTCCCATAGTATATATCCAAGATTCTTGATCTTGATACGACAAAATAATCTACAATGATCTGAGACACCAAAAGATTTCTCCTTCGTGACGAAAGCCTGAGATTGACCTAAAATATACTTCCACATACAAAATCATCAGATTTAAATCGATCTCAGTCTACAAACACATTTCGAAACATTATTACACATAGTAATAATGAATTGTAAAAATTTCGTTTTCATCAATACGACCGTGTGTCATCTAAACAAATCAGATAATGGAATTCTCCCAGAAATTGCTAGACTTTCCTGGATATTGTAAACGAAATTATCAACCGTGTTTAAAGATTAACAATCAAGACCTCCCGGGAGACCGATGTACATAGCTCTAAACTAACACTGAATAAGTTCGCTCTTCTTTAGGACAAAAAAAGAGTTCAATAATTCACACATGATAAAGCCAACTCCTATGTGTGTGTAATTTTTTTCAAAATAAAATTGATTGCAACCCGTTTTTTTATAAAATTTTTTTGGGTTCATTACTATAATTCAAATAAAATAATTTGCAATGTTATTACTACTTTTCTTTGGTAAACTTTGAAAAAGTGTTCTACCTTAATTTCTAGACATTAGCGTATATATATATATATATACACACACACATATATATATATATTATATATATGTATATATACATATATATTATAAAGGGTGTTTTTTAGAGGAATAGAACTTTAAATTGGAATAAAACAACGATGTTATTATTCGATTGACATGAATTTTTTTTTATTCGAAAGATAATCTTGTGGCATTACATTTTAAATATGATCAAGCAAGGCGTAGATTCATCGAATGGGCCCAAAACGAAATTGCCGTTGTTCCCGATTTTCAGAAGCGAAATTTGTTTAGCGATGAAGCGGCGCACTTCTGGTTGAATGGCTACGTCAACAAACAAAACTGCCGCATTTGGAGTGAAGGTAATCCAGAAGTGTATGTCAAAACACCGTTACATCGAGAAAAACTGACTGTTTGGTGCGCTTTATGGGCTGGTGGAATCCTTCTTCAAAAACGATGAAGGCCACAACGTTAAAGTCAATGGTGATCCGTACAGAGCCATGATTACTAACTTTTTCATTCTTGAATTGAACAACCTTGATGTCCAGGAGCTGTGTTTCCAACAAGACGGCGCAAAATGTCACACAGTCCATGCCACAATCGATTTATTAAAAGACACGTTTAGTGACCGCCTAATTTCACGTTTTGGACCTGTGAATTGGCCTCCAAGATCTTATGATTTAACACCGCTAGACTATTTTCTGTGGGGCTATGTAAAGTCATTGGTCTATGCTTTATCATTTGGAAGACAACATACGCCGTGTTATTGTTGATATACGGCCACAAATGTTGGAAAAACTCATCGAAAATTGGACGTCCAGATTGGACTACATCCGAGCCAGCCGTGGCAGTCCTATGCTGAAAACATATTTAAAATGTAATGCCACAAGATTATGTTTCGAATAAAATAATTCATGTCAATCGAATAATACATCGTTGTTTTATTGCAATTTAAAGTTCTATACCTCTAAAAAAACACCCTATATATGTATATATATTATATAAGTATATATGTATTATATATATATTATATAAGTATATATGTATATATATATATATTATATAAGTATATATGTATTATATATATATATATATTATATAAGTATATATGTATTATATATATATATATTATATATTATTGACAACAAATTATATAGCAATATATACGATAAAAGGGAAGCCTTTAAATTCAATGTCATAAAGATACCGAATTTCAATAGTTGTCCACATATATCAATATTTAGAAATATTATTTTAAATTTTCTCTGATGAGAAATAATAATTTAACTACACACACACAATATTGATAAATTCAAGAATATACAGAAATTTATATTGTGTTGCATACAGAATGATTATCCCATCAACTTCTTGAGAAAATATGTAGATCAGAAATATTTCTTAAAAATATTTTTAAACTCAGAAATGCACAGATCCACCACACAACATTAGAACTACAAAGTCAGCTTGTTAGTGGTCCAGCTGTGAAGTATATGTGTATTCCACACACACCATACATTTTAATACACACATAGACCAATATTTACACGACTACACTTTAAAATTATTTTTGACCAATTAAGCATTTATGTCCAATCAAACGCTTATGACCAATCAAGCAAGTTTTTTGCATGCGGTCTTGTTTGCATTTAGTGCCAAGTGGTTAAACTCTAGTGTTAGATTATGAATCGTTTGGATTGACATGGAATTAGTAGGTGTTATGAGCAAAATATAGGTGTTTTAATTGATATATTAAATTTGAGAAGTCGTTCAATAGATATGGATTGAATTCTTGATAGTATGCTTTTTGGTGAGTTTTTAATGATTTATGCTATTCATTTGTGAATATACTGGGTTTTTAATTTGAACTTTCTGTTTCTAGATATTTTTTAGTTTGAACTTTCGGATTTTTTAATTTGAACTTTCGGATTTTTTAGTTTGAACTTTCGGATTTTTTAGTTTGTGAACTTACGGATCTCAAATATTTTTTATGCATTTACAACATTTTTTCTACCTATACAACTATTTTAAAGATGTGTGCATCATTTTTGATGTTCGATGTTTCACTTAAATTATGCACTAAATTGTTTTTAAATTTTAATATTTTAATGTTATAATATCTTTCAGAATGCGATGGCGAATAGTTTAATTTTTCAAGTATAATGGTTTAATTTTAACTTTTTAATTTTTAATTTTTAAATTTTTGAAATTTGGATATTTTTCAATTAACTTATCAAGTTGCAATAGGGGGAAGGTTGGTGCCATCAAACTAGTTTAACCCCACTTATCGGTCCTAAGTCCGAGGTTTCACTTGGGTATTTTATAAATTTTTATTTTATTTCATAATTTTTTAATTTTGTTTGAAAACGATGGAATTTTATCTTTTATATTCGCCATCGATATTTTAAAATAGGATTTAGAATTATAAGATTCGTATATTTCAATTTTTCAATTGATTATTGTGATTGATTGTTGATGATTGAATTTATATATTTGAATATATATCTATATATATATATATATATATATATATATATATATATATATAAGCGTGGTTTAGGAAAATGGTTATTCAAGAAACAAAGTATCTTTTAAGAAGCTTTCAGTGAACATACAAGTGAACAAAAATTAAAATGTATCTTTTAAAAGCTTTAAGTGAACATACAAGTGAACAAAAATTAAAATGGAAACACATTTAAAGTTCAAAACCTGATGGCGGGAAGACAACTCACGAAAACAAAGATCTAGTCTTAATAGCAAGGTCATAGTGTATTGCGAGTCAGGCTCCTTGTAACGTCATGGGAAGTGGCCTCTGTTGAGAAAAAGGGCTATTCTATATGTATAGATATGTAGTTATTGTAGAGAGAGAGTGCTAATTGAGAGACTGTAATCATAATTAATAAAGATTAATTTCATGGCCAATTTTTGCTTTAAAAATGGTTTATATAACTTAAAAGATTTATCATTAATTTTTCCTGTAGAGAAAATGCCATAGCAAATGCGTTCTGGGTTTCTGTGAAAAACAATATTTTGAAGAGATGGAATACTACTGAAAATGATGTATCTAAAAATTAGTCCTCAGGGGATTCTGCAATTAGACTTCCGAATACAAGTATTCTGAATTCAAATGCTGCAGACATAACTGAATATTTCCTTATTGTACCAAACTACATTATACTAAGCATATTGTAGTACTATATTTTAGTATTTTAAAGTCGTACCACAAGAGATAAAACTTACTAAACTGCCTCAATTTAAAACTGAAAAAAATTAAATGTTATGAGCAAACCTGACTATTTTTAGCTTAAGTTAGTATCATGATTATTTTGTACGTAAATGTTTCGTGTTTCAAAACTTTTGTGAAATATTAGGTTAAGATAAAGCTGAATAAACTGACGTCTTAACAAATGCTATCAATATTATGCAAAAATATAATTTTCAGTCATATTTAATAAAAATAATGTTTTATTGTAGAACATACATTGGAAAATAACATATTAAAAAATTAAAGTTTTACGGGCATTATAAATTTTTGTTTTATGACTTTACAAACTTTAAATGCGTTTTTCTCAGACTTTTAATTTTGAAGGTATAGGTATTTTCTAATCCCTAAGGTTTTTTTCTTGTTCAATATAGAGCCTTGAATTTTTTTGTATATACTGCCAAATGTATGTTCTATAAAAGTTAGTATGGATTTAGGTTTGAGAACACTAGTTATTTTTCTAAAAAATGCTAAAGTTAATATTTTAAAAACTTTCGTGTGTTTTCCAGGTTTTTCTAGAAAAATAGTTATTAAAAATCAACAAGGGAATAGATTTTCAAATCCATGCTAAATATTGTTTGTAATAATCTAAGAATCATAAATAACTTAACGTTACTAAAATCTTTAAAAATTGAGTATTTTATAAGAGTTTGAAAAACTTCAAAAATTCCTAATTTTTTAAAATTGTAAAATAATGGCTGGTCAAACTAACTTTCTGCTTACAGAATCAGCTTAATAATATAATCTAAATATAAAACATCAATTATTTTTACTGTAACAGTCTCCAAAAATTTTTTTTTTTGAAAAAGGGTACCGTGTAGCCTTAAAAAAATAAGGAAATATATATATTTACTCCTTATACATAATTATTGCTACAACAGTGCTTCTCAAACTTTCAATGTTTGCGACCCAATTTTTAGTCATAATTTTCATGGTGCCCTCCTCCATTCAATAATGTATTGAATTCAATAATGATGTACTTTAACGTAAACTAGAATACGACTTTAATTGTAAGCCGTGCTATTTATTGAGATTAGCATTAAGTTTTGTTTAGTTTTGTATATAACAAGTCCATGAGGTCACTAGCAATAAGTTATCTCGTTCTTAGTTTAGTATAGATGAATTAAGGATCAAATACACTATTCAGTACTGATGCGTGTATAAGGATATAATAACATTGTAAATATGTATTTGTTGTTATCTCAGAATGTATTTTGATTCCTTTCAGTAAATTTATAATTTTTTTAAAATCTTCTATGTTTGATTTTTCGATATGCTCGCTTCCCGCGGCAAGATTATCAAGCCCCCCAGGTTAGTGCCTCCAACAGTTTGAGAACTACAAGTTACGTAACTTGTAGCGCAACTACGCTGACCTACAAGTTAAAATTACATATGCACAATTAAATTGTTTCATAAAAACCAAGCATAGATTTTATGAATTCGTGTTTTGCTCGAATTTAAGACATGACACATAATTTTTTAAAACGCAGCTGTTATTTATAGTGAAATTTTTTCCATTTATTTTGCTCGTGTTACGGAATTTTTCCGTTTTGTTTTGATGATTATGTTTGTATGCGTTTATTTAATGTATTTTCTGAATCATGTCTCAGATGTTAAAATATTATAGGGAAGATTTTATATAAGAAATGTTTTTTCTCCTATTAACACAATTTTAAAAATAAATTGTAAACATGTAGGTTTTTTAAAATTTGATTATACACTACTGGCCATTAAAATTACTACACAAAAAGAACGACATGCTATAGACGTGGAATATAAGCGATGACATTAAGATGCTTTGATATGCAAATTATTAGCTTTTCAGCGTATTCAAACAGGGCAGGCACTTGTAGTGACATCTACTATGTGTTTAATGGAGCATTGTGTATGAACACCTACAATGTGTGTGAGGAAATTTTTCAGCCAGTTTCTCATACACAAATTGCATTTTAACGTTGCTGCTTGGTAAAAAATTGCTGTGATACATCCTTTAAAAAATCAGAAATGCGTACAAGTACGTGATTGACTTTGATAATAGTCGAATTGTGCTGATAAACTGGAATTACTGTTTCTCGTGTCACAGTATAACTGTTCGCGTCGGTTGAAATTCTGTGACTGTTAGCATAAAATGGAACCGATGGTCTTAGGATGGTAATACAAAACGCCGTGCTGGGTCTCAACGGATCCTTATTACTAGCAGCTGAGAAAACAGGAATGGCATCCACATGTCCTTAATGGAACATGCAGCTCCGTCACGAACCTTGAATCGGGAATTGGAGTCGTTTGCAAGACAACAACTGTCTGCATGGTCAGTTCGACGTTGTTTACAGCATCATGGACTCTCAGCTCGGAGACCATGGCTGGGGCTACCCTTGACTCTGCATCCCAGACAGGAGCGTCTTCAATGTTATGATCAACGACGAACCTTGTGCACGAGTGGTGAGATATCATATTTTCAGATTAATCCATGTTCTGTTTACAGCATCAAGATGGTCACATCCATGTTTGGAGGCATCTTAGTGAACACATTTTTGCAGCGTACATTCTTCATCATCATATTGACCCATCACCTGGCACTATAGAACGAAATTCTATTGATGCATGTATCGGTCACCTCTTGTTGGTATTGATGGTCTTTTGAACAGTGCATTTATAATTTTAGTGTGTTACGACCCATGGCTCTATCCTTCATTCGAGCTCTACGAAATCATACGTTTCAGCGCGATAATGCACGACTGCCTGTTGCTGATATTGTACGCAACTTCCTTGATACGGAAAACGTTTGGCATTGCCCTGGTCAGCATGGTCACCAGATTTCTTGCCACTAGAAAACGTCTGGTCCATGGTTGTCTAGCAACTGGCTGATGAGCTGTTGCATCGTGTTGAACCTATATGGATATCCGTACCTATACATGCCATTCAATATTTGTTTGACTCAATGCTCTGGCGTATAGGTGCTATTATTACAGCCTGAGGTGGTTTTTTCAGGTACTGATTTCTCAGTATCTATGCACCCAAATTTCTCAAAAATTGAATCACTTTTTATTTCTAGTACAATATATTTCTCCAATAAAATCATTTTGTTATCTGCATTTTTTCTTGGTGTAGCAATTTTAATGGGCAGTAGTGTTTATATCATTGTATATGTACTAAATATGAATAACAATACACGTTTCTATAAAGAAAAACTTAATTACTAAATTTTAAAAAAAATTCTTAAACATTCTTAAATTTTTCTAATTATTAATTTTAAGTTTTTCGATAATGCATATTTTATAAATGTAAAAAACATAACTGATACAACAATCTCATAAAAATAATTGTGAAGAATTTTATTGTGTACACTTTGTTCAAAAAAATCTTGAATTTTTTTTTAGAAAAAAGTAAATATAAACGAATATATTAAAAAAGTTGTACATGCATATAAAATATTGAATTTTTGCTACAATAATTCATGTTAGAGAGATAAACTTATTAGTTTTTTTTAGATTGCTCATAATTGAAAAAATGCGTGACCCACATCAGCTTCATACGAAATAGCAACTGTGAAATTATTGAACATGTTGGTTTATTTTAAATTTTATATACGAAATTTATGTAAAAATAACTTTATGCATAAAGGTTTTCCTGTGTAATATACATATCTATTTATCTATGTACACTGCTGGCCACCGTAAATGCAACACCAAGAAAGACAAGAGATATCACAACAGCATTTATTTTGTAGATAACATGTTGACCAAGCATCAAATGATTAAATTTATAGACTTCTGTGAATCGTGGTTCCTGCGAGAATCAGTACCCAGAGTAGCCGCCATTGTTGAAGATCACCGTTGCCACACGCCTCGGAAGGGATTGAAAAAAATGGATGTTTTCCTGGGGTACAACAGACCAAGCAGCTTCCACACGTTGCCAAAGTTGATCTGGCGTGGCTGCTGGAGGTGTAATATGGATCAATCGTTGAGCAATTATGCACCACATGTTTTCTATCGGCGAACGATCCGGAGAACGAGCTGGCTAGGGAAGCAATTCAATCTGGTGATTGACCAATAACCCTTAGGCAATGCGTGCCACGTGTGGTCGCGCATTATCCTGTTGAAATATGGCTGTGGCCAAGACCTAAAGGTAAGGAAGGACAACTGTCTCCAACACCTCGGAGATGTAGCACTGGCTGTTTAAAGTACCGGTAATGTGTACTAGAGAAGTGCGAGAGTGGCATCCAGTACCACCCCACACCATAATACCCAGTGCAGGACCAGTGTGGTGGTGCATAACGCAGCTGTTCAGCATCCTATATCTACGGTGTCTCCAGACACGAATCCGACCATCGTGGAGTTGCAGACAGATGCGTGACTCGTCAGTAAAGATAACTTTGTTTCAATCTGCGGCGCACATCCTTCTTTCATCGCTACATTGGTGGTAGAGACATCTGTGGCTCTGCGTCAAGGGTAGACCAAACATTGGAAGTCTTGCGGACAGACCACTCTGCTGTAAACGGCGTCGAATGGTACGCGCAGGCACTGAATGATGCGTTACAGGCTCAATGTGCTGTGCTGCGGTTCGTGATGTGACTGAGCGATCCGTTACTGCCATGCGCACAATTTGCCTGTATTCACGTGAAGTGGTGCACTGAGGTGGTTGGTTCGTTGTACCTTCCTACATCCAACGGTCACATTGCCACATTACAGATGTTTGGTTTCGTCCAACACGACTACCGATTTCCCTGAAAGGTTATCCATGATCTCGGTATGCCACTATTCTTCCTCTTTCGAACTCGGATACTTGATCAAAAGCTGATCGATGTTTTCTGCGAGATATAACTGATCCTTTTTCGAAAAAAAACACAAGAAAAACACAATTGTTGAACTTGAAATCGTCGAAATCTCCAAGCCTTAAATATCGCTTTGAATTGGTGCCACAGGCGCACGTGATGTGTGTCTGCGTTGAAATTCTAATCATTTGCATATCTTATCTCCACTAATTCATGTTGTAAACTTCATGTTATTTGCATGCTTCCTTCAGGGTATTGCATTTACGGTGACAAGCTGTGTATATACATACGTATGAATTTATGTATACTAATGTTTTATTTAACAATTAAACTATAGACGTGTGTTTTTAATTTGCATCCTTGAAAAACATTTTTCATATAGTGAATTTGCAGGAGTTATTTGCAATTTAGGAAAAAATTTTAAGCAAAAATAATTCCCGTTTTACTCAAACCCTTTTGTGCTGATTGAAATTTGAATTAATGTAATACAAAATACATATAAAATACTAAAACACATAAAATGATATTTTAAATCTAATCGTAAATGTTTTTCTTTGATAACAAGTTACATTATTCAGAACATTGCTTCTAAAATACTTTAATTGTTAAATTTTATCAAACAATTTTTACAATCATACAATGTTCAGTTTACTGATACGCAGTTGTTTTTGTCTTACACTGCTCTAATAAAAGTTTATATAATGTATAAAAATTAACTTTAAAAATGGTTGGAATACTAATTTACTTAGCGATAATCCCTCCAATTCCAATAACTGAAGGAAACAAGTACACAATTACACAGGTGCTATTATTTGTGCAAAAATCTAGGGAACTAACATCTATTATTCTACCTACAGCAGTAAAGCAGTTAGTAGCTAATTAAATTACATTAGAAGAATATTTGAACTGTTGCAAATCTAAGTTATACTAGCTTCACAAAAAATAAATCAGTTTATTGCATAAATGTTTCATTCAGTAAATCTGCAAAGAGCCTAAATTACACCATTCAACTTAAAACAGAAACTAATTGAATCTGAATAACGTATAATATAAATTAATATCTCTGGAACATCTTATTAAAGAGTCATCACATCTAAATAAATCTTTGAAAGCATGCACTATAACTGCTGCCATAAATCCCAAGTTTCATTGTGATTATCTTAAAATTGGAATCTCTCCCTAGACAACATCGAGGGAACGCTTCAAAATCTGCTCCCAGCTGAAATATCCTGGTATTAAGTTATTATCTTACGAGATTTCTAAAATGATTAACTTACTGTCGGAGGAACTGCGTTGTATGGTAAAGCCTTCGTCTGTTTCCCATGAGATGACAGGGACAAAATCCTGCACAGAAGATGGCACATAACATTTGAGGACAGCTGTGTTCCCTTTTACGACAAAGTCGTCGTAGGTTCTTATCTCATATTTCACACGGATTACTGAAATAAATAAACATAATTAAATTCTTAAATTTACTTTTATGCATCTAAAATTATTTTTAAAATAAACAATAAATGTACATAGAAACTCAAATGAATGAATTCATATTAAAAAAATAGAAACAAAATCAAATTTCTGAAGCATACGACTACGTTCAGAACCGTAAATTTAAAAACCCATAAATGTATCGTTTTCATGGTATTTGGTGTCACTTATATTAGAATACATGTATTAAATAGTTTGAAGGTCATTATGACAAAAAAGTATTTAAATGCTATATTTCGGCTAAAAATTAACTTAAAATAACCTATTTTCAAAATCTTTTATAAAAAAATACTTCTATAATAATAAAATATCTTGCTTATATAAAGTAAAGACTTCTCCAGAGGGCCTGAACTAGAATTTTTGAAAAAAAAATCATATTATTTTCAGAGTTACTACAAGTTTAAATAATTATTGGCGGTTTTTTCTTAAAATGTATGCTCTCTGTTGTACTAAAATATGGATAAAAATCTACTCCTAAGATATATATTTCAAAAACTCTAGTTGAGCCTCTGTACAGACGTCTGAGCCTCTGTACGGGAAAAATATTCTTATTATAGAAGCAGTTTTAATAAGATAAGAATGTTTTGAAAATACGTCATTCTATGTTCAGTTTTTGTCAAAATATTATATTTAAATAATTTTTTATTGTAATAATATTCGTAAAACAATTTTATACACGTATTCTAATCTAAGTGACACTAAAAATCATAAATATTTTCCACGATTCCAAACGTAGTCGGGTACCTTAAACTTTACCTCTTACATTGCATAATAAAAGAACAGAAAAATAGTTAGATCTAATAATGCAGCATCATGTACTTGATTGAAATATTTACTTAATAATTTCATTTCTTGCATAATTTTTTTCGTATCTTCTATACAGTTACTTTTACTTGACATTATAATCTCAATTACGACTTGTTCCAATGTTTACATATTGAACAGACTTTAAAAAAATGTAGGATTATTTTTTTAACAATCGGAAATTTGATTATTTACTTACCAAACAGAAAAAAGTAATAAATGGAGCTGATAATTGTTATTTTATTATTATGTTATTTGCCCAACTGCTTTAAAAATTCTATCAGTGTTTATCCTCAATTTTGTTGAAAAACAATAATTTTTCTGTAGAATGAGTTTCAAGGGCACATCTAAAAATTCCAGTAAACTAATTTTTCAAAAACTACATTTCTAATGTTTAAGATTTGAGGTTGTAAAGTAATTGCACTAAAACGCTGGAAATTCAAATAGTAGAACGGAAAACATTTAAAAGTAAATATATATATAAAATTAAATACACATATTTTTTTACAGAAATGTTTTACTTTAAACTCTATTTAATAGTATGTGTAATAGTTAAGCGTACATTAAAAAAATGGAGAACATAAATAGAATTCAGAGTACACAAATTTTAAACGTAAATTTTTCAAATTCCTTTATTCCTTCCTTCCTCCAACTGTCGCTTATATGTAAGCAAATATTATTATGAAATTCTGAGAAAAAAGTGGATTTTGATTTCGTTTCAAATTAATTTTATTTTGTTATTCCTTCCGGTTATCCTTCCGTACCATAGCAATGAAAATATAGTATTTATCTTAAACATAGATAAAAACGTATTGTCTCTTAAAAAAACTGATCGCTTAAATGTACGCTGCTCGCCACCATAAATACAACACCCTGAAGGAAGCATGCAAATAACATGAAATGTACAACATGCATTAGTGGAGGTGAGATAAGCAAATGATTTAAATTTTAGGGCAGAAACATTACGGGCGCCTGTGGCGCTACCTCAAATCGCTACCTAAGGCTTGGAGATTTCGACGATTTCAAGTTAGGAAATTGTGATTTTCTTGCGATTTTTTTAAAAACGATCAGTCGCTTTTCGTAGAAAACAGTGATCAGCTTTTGACCAAGTATCCGAGTTCGACAAAGGAAGGATAGTGGCCTACCGAGATCATGGATTAACTTTCAAGGAAGTCGGTAGTCGCGTTGGACGAAACCAAAGAAATGTAATGTGGATATGTGACCATTGGAAGCAGGAGGGTACGATGGACCGATGTGGTCGATCGCATCCACCTCAGTGCACCGCTTCACGTGAGGACAGCAAATTATGCGCATGGTAGTGACGGATCGCTCAGTCACATCACGAACCGTTGCACAGCACAATGAGTCTGTAACGCATCATTCAGTGCTTGCGCGTACCATTCGACGCCGTTTACAGCAGAGTGGTCTGTCCGCAAGAGGTCCATTTCTTGGTCTACCCTTGACGCAGAACCACATATGTCTCCTCCGCCAATGGTGCGATGAAAGAAGGACGTGGGCAGCAAAACGGAATGATGCTGTCTTTACTGATTAGTCACGCATCTGTCTTTCAACACCACGATGGTTGATTCGAGTCTGGATACACCTTAGAAAGAGGATGCTGAACAGCTGCGTTATGCATCGCCACACTGCACCTGCACCGGATATTATGGCATTGGGCGGTATTGGATACCACTCTCGAACTCTTCTAGTACGCATTGGCGGTACATTAAACAGCCAGAGCTACATCTCCAAGGTGTTGGAGCCAGTTGTCTTTATTTACCTTCAAGGCTTGGCCACAGCCATATTTCAATGGGATAATGCGCGACCATACTTGACACGCTTTGTCCAAAGGTTCTTCGTCAATCACGAGATTGAATTGTTTCCCTGGCCAGCTCGCTCTTCGGATCTTTCGCCGATAGAAAGCATGTGGTCCAAGATTGATCAACAATTGATCCAGATTACACCCCCAGCAGCCACTCCAGATAAACTTTGGCAACGTGTGGAAGCTGCGTGGTCTGTTGTACCCCAAGAACACATCCAAAGTCTGTTTGGATCAATGCCGAGGCGTGTGGCAGCGGTGATCTTTAACAATGGCGGCTACTCTGGCTACTGATTCTCGCAGGAACCATGATTCACAGAAGTCTATAAATTTAATCATTTGATTCTTAGTCAACCTGTTATGTACAAAATAAATGTTGTTGCGCTATCTGTAGTCTTTCTGGGTGTTGCATTTATGGAGGCCAGCGGTGTATTTGAAACCAATTATGATAATGTAAATTCTTTGCTGTTAAATAAAAGTTTTGGATAAAACTAAAAATAAATCTGTATAAAATATTAGTAGTACAGATGCAATCACATCACATATATAAAACAAAATTCGCAAGTATTTTTTATAGTAAATATTTTTTTTTATTTCTGAGATTTTAATAAATGTTCTTACATACGTTACATACGATGTAATTAATTTTAATACTGTAATTAATGAATTGTAACAAATTTTCAATAAGTTTCTAAATGTCAATTAAAACTGTTTACATACTCAGAAGTTTTCATGCTAAACCGTTTAATAATGGTTTTTAATGAAACATCATTTAGTGTTGCTGAATCTCATGACATAAAAAATATAAATATTGAAGAAATTAAGTTTTAGTGGTTTTTATTTATCGGTAATATTATCAACAAAATCAAAAATCATCTCAATAACTCTAAAAATGTAGGTATTTTGTAGTGATTTTTTTAGTTGTTAGCTAACAAGAGGTAATTAAACTATTACGGAAGTAATTGTTAGTAAATAGTTTGATTTGTGTGAGTGTGTGTTTTAAATATAATATTTAAATTATTACATTTGATCTTCAGAGGAAAATCAGTTTTAAATACTCAAGTACACAATTATATGAAATTATTAATCATAGATCTGCATAGAACTTGAGTATTAAAAACAAAATAATAATAATTAAATTAAAAAAAATGTTGGAGATGACTCATATTGAATATTAGATTTGCATAAAAGTAAGTCACAGAAAAGATATCACCAAAGCTTACTTTTTGAAGATGCTTCTCAACATTACGTTAACAAATGCATTTTAAAACTGAAGTAAAAACTTCATTTTGTATAAAAAAATTCTTTTTGTAAAAAAATAATGTAAAAAGAGCGTTTGTTATACATTACTGTTAAAATTAATAAGTGTAAGAAGTGTGATTATTTTGTTGTTTTTCATTATTTAAGAAAGATGTAAGATGTAAAGGAAACAAATACGAAGCATTTTTTTTCACTTCAAAGGCATTTTACGAAATAATGAAAGAACTTGAAAACTGCAAAGAAATGAAATAAATTTTCTTTGAAGTGTGTGCTAAAATTAAATATAAGTGCAAATATAAGTACATTTTCTTTATAACAATGAATAAAAGGTGTTAACCTTTGTAATAAAATTAAAATTTCAACTTCCTTATGGTGATAATCCTAGCAGTGAGACACATTGTTTTTTTTTGGCCAAAATGTATTTAGACTTATGAAGATTTACATCACCGTGTTATTGATAATGCTTATATATATAAAAAATACTTGATTATTATATTTAAATAAAATATTTGAATGGTTTATATGTATACGATAATTGCGTAAAATGATCATATCAATTTCTAACTACATTTTATAACTTCGTTTCTTAGTGCCAATTAGTATAGCAGAAATTACTTTTTTTTTTTTAAAAAAAATGTAGGTAAAATAATTGATTTTCCATTACTAATTTATAAAAAAAATAAATGCAGAGTAAATAAGATTTAAGTACAATGAGAGGTCTTTCAATTTATTCAGAAGATTTTTGTCAGAGATTTTACCCTATTTACCGTCCTAACAAAAACACCCTCCAAAAAGTACTGTATTAATTAATTTATTTGTTTATTATTATTGTTGTAAGAATTCTTCTGTTGTATATGTATTAAAGTGTCACAAAAGCAGCTAAAAAGTTTTGAGCTAATGCAGAATGCATTATCGGATCTTATGTATATACACATATTTTTTTAAATTATCATAGGTTAGAGTTCTGAAAAAGTTCCGTGTATCTCAAAAAAAGAGGCTAGGAGATTATTAAAAATATGTTGGATTTCAAGTATCTTTATAAAAAGAATTACATCTCAGAGAAAAATGATTTTATTCAAATTTATATTCAGTAAAAAGGAAGGATTTATTTAAATTCTTCTTCTAGGAAAATATTTCTTATAACAAGAAGAGATTTTGGTAAACGCTTTAGAGTATTTTGTGAACAGAATATTAATTTAGCTAAGGTAATGAAAAACCTTAGATCTATTTCTTGAATAAGACTTCAATTATGATTATTATAAACTTTATTGAACCTAATTACCATCCTACCAGTTTATAACTATTATAATTTTTAACACGCTATTGTAATTATCTGACTATTAATAATGTTTTCAAAGTAAGGATGATATGACAAATTATTTTGTTAGTTCGTTTTTCGAGTAATAGTTTCAGTTTTGAAAATATTACAGAGTAAATCTGTTTTATAAAGGCTTTAGTTTAAAATTTTGAAGTTATACTTAAACTCTATCATAAAAAAGAAACTGATCTAATTACACACCTTTTTTTGTTAAAACCGTAGAAGACATCCTTTGTAGTATCTATGCTTTGATTTCTGACACGGAAATTAAGGTTTGAAACGAAATTTCAAGACAAAAATAATTAATCATAATTGTCTCATATTTATATGAATATATATATATTACGGCGTACTTTTTAAATTCTGTTTAAAAACGTTGTCTTTTAGTTCATTTTGGTAAGGAACACTCCACGACCACGTGTGATACTTATTTTTTTCCCTTATAAACCTAGATGAAAATACAATTTGAATGCAATATTAGATCTTAAAATACTCCAGGTCATCAAATTTCGGTGTGAGTTGAAACAATATTGCATCATCCTTCGAATCAGACCAATTAATGTGCTTAGGTAAAGAAAGCATGCGGTTAAAATACAGTCTCGTATTTTTTATGAGATAAATATAGGATAGGGACTTCGAATTAAGAGATTCTTAAGCTGTGGCTTCCCCTTGTGAATGTAATGTGTAATGTAGCATCTCTAAAGAATTAACATAAATAAGATATAAACACTCATGCAAAAGTACGCAAATCACAACATGCCTTTTTACTGTCGTATGTATGGTCACAACTGCATTAAAATGATCAGTATTTGCAAAAAGTTGATATATATATATTAATAACATACAGCTAAATATTCTGATATTACTAATTGAAGACAGAGTAATAAATAAATAAAGCCCAAAACATTACAGAACAAATTAGATTAGATACAATTATATACAAGAAAAAAAAATATTTTGGGACAAAGATTGCAGCGTTAAATATGTTCTTCCGGAGCCAACTTTCCCCGTTAATTGCTTTTATTACCAGTCTGAAATAAAATTTCAAAGAGAAAGTAGGGTTGAAAATCAATACTAAAATTAGTTTGTAAATCTTATATCTTGTTTAGAAATATGACATAAATTTTATATAGTTTAAACTTACATTATAATATCTAAATAGCCATAAATGAAAATAATTAAAAGTAGTACCTAATCACTGTTCTACTCAAAATCTAAATAAAGTGGAAAACAGGATTGAATTTCATGAAATAATCGCTCATAAATATATTTTTTGAATAAAATCAAAATCATGCTTACATAGAAAATATGAAAAAAATATATAAAGATTAAAATTTTCTTCATATTTAGTTAAGGAAGAAAGCGTAAAAAATAAATTGTAAGAAATTAGACTAGATTTGAAATAACTTAATTTGGTTGTGGCATTTATGATTAGGTAAAATAACTAATGCATATTTAGATATAAATTTATAAGAACTAACGTTGAACTTTTTATAAAAGTACATTTAAAAAAACTTAACAGTGCACCTTATTCTAAACCATATCTTAATGGTTTTAATGCACAGTTAATTTTTTCATTATTTTTATTAGTCGAATGATAATTATATTGTGTGTTTAGTAAAGTATAATTTTTTACAAGTATTTGTGAATTATATTGTTTCATTAAAAATCTTTAAAGACATCCCATTTGTCAAAAATATTTCTACTTGTTTTTTAATTCATATAACAAGTTGAATCCAGGTATTTTGTAATAAAATATTATTGTGAGTTTCAATACTTTTAAGTAGCTAGGTTAAAAAGTAATAAAATTGAATTATTTTTCACTATTTTTATCAAAAACAATCATGTTATCAGTAAATATCTATATAGATAAAATCATTACTAATAACATATTTTTTTATAGAAATTTAAATGGGAATTGAATATTATGGGTAGTCCTCCACATTGCGGAAAGCCTTTAAAGTATATCAGTGTTACCGTTATGATTAATATATTTTTTCTTTATGTATAAATTAATGATATTTTTTTACAATTTCGAAACTGTATAACACTATTTAGAGAGTCAAGATTATAATTTTTTCAAAACCCTTTGTTTTTTATTCTTAATATCATCTATTTTAAATCGAACGTCAAAATCATATTTATGTATAGATGATTCTTTGCCTTTTGAATATTTAATAAGATGTTTGTTATTTTTATTTAGTGATGCAAATTTGATATAACAATATTTTATAAAATTTTAATAATCACATTAAATTTAGAGTCAAAATATGTATACATTTAAATAATAGCAGAATCAGGCCCAATTCTTTCAGAAGGTCAAAATACAATCATTAGTTTATTTATCATATGCTTCAGATTCATGAATTATTGTTTTGGAAATTCTTATCGAGTCTAATGCTACAATGATATTTAAAAATAGTGGCATAACTGCAAGATGTGGAATCTAAATAAACTGTTAAGACATTTTTCTATTTAATATCATTTTAAACTACACGATAATAAGTTTGTAAATTTAATTTCATACGCGTTCATTTAAAATATACTTATAATAAATGCAAAGACTTTCAAAAACAATTCATGTCTAACAGCAGATTTTAAATAAACTCTTTATTAATCTGCTATTTAATATGGCTATTGTTGTTGGAAATAATTAATCTGAACAATGTACGTTTATACATTTTATCTCGCAAATTGTTTTCTTTTATAATTATCTTATCTCCTGTAACTATGTGTTTCGGTGTATTCAATAAATTCCGTATTCCATATACTTTTCTACTCCTGCCTAGTTTGAAAGATTAAACTATTAGTATAATTAAAGATTAAACTACTAATTTTTTTGCTTCTTTTAAAATATTTTTGATAGTAAAATTATTAATTGAAAAAGTACCGAATACAAGAATAATAGCGACATTAATGTTATCAATTTTTTTCATAAAAAAAGATTTCTGTTTCACAAGATATAACGCGTTTTAGTGTTGTTTTTATGTTAATTTTAAAAACTAAGAATCTTCAAAAAATGTAGAAATTATTATTGCAAAATCTCTCTCTCATCAATGCCAGTTTTTTGTTCTTTACTCTCATAAATCCAAGCATGAAATAATTAATATGTTTCGTATTAAAATACTTTTTTCTTCAGTTATTCATTATTTCTTTAATTTTATCACTTACAATTTTCTATGAATTTTATTTTTCTCTTAATTTTTTTTTACATAGAGATTATTTTTTTAAATACAGTTACTACTACAGTTATTATATAAAATATTCATTATTATCTTTTTTTAATAATTTATAACATGTTTTTATTATAACTCAAGACATTAAGTACATAGATGTAAAGTAAGTTAATGCTATATTTATATGTAAATAAAAATAAATGATAATAGCAGCTATATAGCATCAAGTGACGTATAGCATAAGTGATAGTTCTATGCAAGCAGGCCAAAACAACAATGAAAGTTGGAAGCAATAAATTCCTTTAACATCGCGTGCGCCATGTGTTCATATAATTTTTTTTAGAATGTAGACTCGTGTAAATTCTAAAATTGAAGAAAGTCAACAAGATCCAAAATCTTAGAGATACAGCACGGATTGGTCACTATATCGGCAATGTATAAAATGCATGTGTAAGGGGAATTCAGTGGTACACCCAAAATATAAGGTACATAACTGGAATGGCAATGTATAAGGCCACTTTTTTCTATGGTGTCTCCAGACTTTACTTTAACTACTGTGGGAAAGAAGTATGATCATGTGACAAGGAAATGTCGTGCCGTTCGATTTTCCGTGGTTACTATTCAATGAAATTGTACATTCATCCACTCGTATTGTTTTATTGTCAAGTAATAGCAGAGAAATGGATGTTTTCTGGACAAACTGCAAACCATTCCAAATAATATGCATGAACACCGATTATAATGCAACAACTCATATTTGTTGCGATATCGTTCCTGATTTACTAAAGGAATCAAGCACTGCCAGGTAAACAATATGCAACGTATCACATGTAGTACTGCGATGAAGCTGATGCAATATTGCTACCGTGCAGTCATTCCTTTAATCATCCATCTATTACATTGCCCTATTACTGTAGCTTACTTACGTCCTATTTGATCACCAATCTCTCAAAAAGGTATTTCGCATTTCCCAAAGCAAAAATTTGTTCTCTGTCAAACTCAGATTCGTACGTAAATGATAAACGCGTATTTTTCTTTAAGGTATTCCGAATCTGATTAGACAAAACAAAGATGAACAAGTAATTGCAGTATCTCAAGTGACATTATGTTTCCTATTTCTATAGTGCTTACTTATCTGTAGTGTTGCAGGCATCTAATTGCATATCTCGATGTAAACGACACATGGTAGTGAAACACTTCCTTCAAGGTGCATTTGGGATGGCCAGCAGTGTACTCATACTAAGCTATCAAAAGGATAAATTAACCCCATTTATTTATGTCTTTAACTTTATATCTTACTATGAAATTTAGAGTTCATGCTTTCTTATAACACACAATTAATTATGTTTTTTTTATGTAAACATTTATTTCTTTTTGTTTCTTATCATTTCATAAAAATACCCCATATATTGAGGAAAGTATTTGAATTTATCAAAAAGGGATTTAAATTAACCAACGTAGTATAAACAGTCATTATAATTTTGATTTTTATTATATTTAAAAATCTGAAATACTTGTTCAGTTCCATGTATTTCGTAACATCCATAATATTGAAATTCTAATGAAAGGTTTTTCTGAATATAAAATTAATAAAATAAGGTTACTTAATGGTACGTACTCCGTATTATATTTAAGTCAACATGCACTGAGATCTATAACTAAATTGGATTTTATAATAATTTGCTTAAAGCTCAGACATATCTTTCACTGTAAAATACGAGTATCATATGAAACAAGGTTTTGGAGATGATGATGAGAAAAAAGATGTGCTTTTAAAAGATGGATGCAATACGAGTGTGATTCTATGGAATGTGAAACAAAATTTATGTCTAAATTCCATTGAATTGCAAAATACTATATTGCGACTTTATTATACATACATTATGTAATTTAAGTAGTTTTCCAGAACCTTGCAGCTAAAATCATCGCTGGCAAACAGAGAGAAAAATTTATATTTTAGACTGAAGGGAAGTCATCATCGTTATTTGAAGGTACAAAGCTTGACTCATACTCGAAAGGGATGTAACTCAAACTCTTCTATTAATAATTTTTTCGAGAAAGTTACATTTTTCTAAAATACCAGAAAAATTCATCTTTCAGGTAATTTCTGAAAAATATATATCTTTATCTTTAGTTAAACATATTGTAATTATAAAATTTTAATACAGCTAGAATCTCTACTTAGATTAATTGTAATCAGATTTTTAAATTATAAGTGTCAAGTTTGTGCAGTTTTCTTTAAAGTTAAGGAAAGTTTCTAACTGCCAACCTTTTTCAGGGAATACATTATATGTAAATGTCTAGTACTATGTAAAATGATATGAAATGTTTTCGAGAAGAATATCGAACCTAATGCTTTACTATGTAGCAAACCTCGTAATTATTGATCCAGTAAAATACTGTCAGGAAATATTTATGTAATGCTCTAAGGAGGGATTGATTGAGGAGTATTGCTCCGAGATTTCATATGGCTCTCTCTGCTTAGGAAGTTTTACCTGGTAACAGAAAACTGCATTAACAGAAATTGGAAACTTATTTCTTTATAGGTGTACATTACTTCTGATCTTCTCATAAACTTGATAAATAAATATTTATGGGTATTGGATAAGTATTGGTGTTGGATATGGGGACAGTTTCTACACCTACACACACGGTTACTTAGCGAGATATTTCATTTTTAATATTTCCTCGGAAAGATAGTTTTTTAGTCTATACATAAAAATGTCAACGAGATATTACTTTTCTGTAATTTTACTAATGCATTGGCATTATGTCGTTTATAAAGAGTTGATACAGAAACAAAAAAAAAACATGGTATTGACGGTATTTTGTTTTCTGGATTGGATCTGAGTGGCAAGTTACGCTTTTCCGGTTAGGAGTGGCATTTTCCCTTTAAATCTGCAACACACAATTTAGATCCGAGTCAAATTCTTACGACTGCAGATTTCTGAGAGTTAGTTTTGAGGACCTTGGAAATTCCATCATAAAGTGTGATTACATTTAACTTCTTCCACAGAATTTGCAAATAAACTTTGGCATTGTGTGCGTAAATCAAGCTTCTGGAAATAAATTTTGGCCTTTATATATCTCTGATATGTGTATATAATATATATATATATATATATATATATATATATATATAACACTTCCCAAATATCAAAATATTCTAATAAACTGATAATATCATTTAGCACCGAATAAAAGGCCAGGCATTCACAAGCAATTTTCAATGGCTGAGTGGTAGTGCATCGCTATTCCTCACCACAGCTCCGAGGATCAAAGCCCCGGGCTGGGTAAGGTGGATTCAACCTTTCCTCCCTTCGTGGGTCGATAAATATGTACCAAGGTTGCTTGAGAACTTAACTGTGGAAATTTCACTTAAGACTAACCACCTGACCGGAACATTGCTCCTGCAACTCAGAGCCCAAGATCATGTATACTGAGATGGACCCAGTATGTCTTGGCCGTCATGGGCTGTAGCGTCTTTAAGTACTTCACACGTAATTAATATTCTCACATATTTGTAATGTATAAATTATTATAAAACCCTATTTAATATCGTAGCATCAGTAATGTACATTGCGAAATATAGAAGGATTGTACAATAAATTCTTCTGAATACCGTTGTTAATTATATAAAAACAAGTTAAAAAAAGAAAATCATTTAAATTCTTTATGTTTAAGATTCTTTTTTTAGAATAGCACCTTGCATGTATCTGTTTCAGAAAATTTAGCATTGCATTTTAACGATGAAATTAACTAAAATTAAGGAATTCTACTGTTATTTATTTTAAATAGGGTTATCCCATAAAACCTATAAGCATCATAAATACACTGATCGATTTTTTAAATTCTGAGATTCAGTGTTTTTCTTAATCCATCAAGCAACAGTAAGATCACAAAACCAGTTTGTTATTTACTTATCTTTGAAAATTACGACTATTTTCATGCAATTTACGCATAAGGATACACATCAAAAGTTTATTACCCACAATCAATGTTTTTGCATTTTAAGCAATTTTTTCAGCTGACCAATAACCAGGCAGGAACCATAGTAATGATATATATATATATATATATATATATATATATATATATATATATATATATATATATCATAAAAGTAACTAAAACTTAAAATTTAGAAATAAAAATTAATTTTATAAAAAAATACTAATTTTATACCAAACTTATGCAGGATATATATACTGTTTTAAATGCTGTAAATAATTTACGAGATACTCCTTTTTTAAAAATAGTTTTCATCTTACTCCGTTGCAGCAACTACCTTGTCGGCTCAGGAGGAAGTCGTAATTTAGAACAGCTATATCCGTAAATGGGGTATAATTAAGATTTAGAGGATGCATCTATTTATCGCATGGATTTATAATTCTAGATAATGTTCTGTGTTTTGAAAAGTTCGCAATACCTAGTCATAATGTCCCAAAAGATAATAATATATTTATTTTGTTGAATATTTAAAAGACGTAGCTTCAGCGAAGAAATGTTAGACATACCATATTTTGATAGTTTATTCAGTAGTTATGATCAAATACAGCATTTAAAATTTATTAAGTCAGTTGAATATGAGTTATATGCTTGAAAATGACTTGTTTTAAAAGAATGAATGATTTTAATGTGCGTGTTTAAATATTTTAGGCAATTCAAAAATTCTAGTTTCTACGAAGACAAACTGTTTTTGATACATTCAGACAGGAAACTTATTTTCTGGGAATTAGTTACATATTTAATGCTAAAAATATAATTTAAGATAAAATTATTAACACAGAGTGTTTTGAACTATATAATTTTTTAAGTCTTTTTGCAAAGCAAATACAAACACATGTCCCTTAATGCATGTATATTGCTTGGATATAAGCTAATTTGAAAGAGAATAAATACATGTTTTCTAAACATACATGCAATTTATATTTGTATATATATATATATATATGCCTTTTTATACTCTCTTGTGCTTGTTTCTCGTTAAATATTTATGTGAAAATATTCTGCTATTTCTTTGCTCATATAAGAAACACAAAGTTTCTTCTTTAGAAACTTATTTAAGCGAAAAATTATGATTTAATTTTTCTTCAGAATCCTCTACGGGTGAATAGTTTACGAACAAAAGAATGCCAAATTTTAATATTTCATAAATAATAAATTAAAATCTCGTTTAAATATATCTCAAATTTAAAACATTTCAAAATACACAACGATATCCATTAAAAATAATGCTTATATTTACCGGACTAAGTTACTTTTCGATAAAAATTATTTGAAAAAAAATAACCTCTCATTAGAAAGATTTAAAGATAGATTTATTTTATTCAAACGGGATATTTAAGGAATATGTAAACTCATTACAAACAATAGCTTAGAATCAATAATTATCTGACTTTCATTGAAGAATTTTGCATTTATTTAGGTCTGAATTAATTTCAATCTAGACAATACTGCAACGATAATATACGCAGCAGAATGACTGATTCTGACATCCTGAACTGAAATCAGTTTCAAACACTCATACATTCATCGTTATCAACCGTTGTGCGAATAATCAATGGTGGAATTTCCAGTAGCATTAGCTCTTGACTGATAGTCAGTACTCGACAACTCGTTAACGAGGGAGATTTCTGCAGACAGTAATGATATACCTTTTGTCTTCAAACATTCTGCTAATGCAGCAGAACCAGATAATGCAATTACTTTCCTTGAAGCTATCATTTATGATGATCTGTTCTGGATATACTTGGTTGTGTTGACAAAAACATCAATTAGACGTTGTGGAAGATTAATTTAGTTCTCCCGATGTCAGAATGGTTGGTTATGTAATTATTTGAGATGATTAAGTGTTGTTTCATTTATATATTTCAATGTAGAACTTCATATAATTGTGCGCATACGGAATATTCAAACTTTCTTTCAATTTTTAACTGCAATAAGTTATTTGTCTTATCCTCTTCAGAAACAATTTCCGAAAAAATTATCCGATGAAATTTCTACTACTTGTAAGAGATGTCTTTAAAATAGTTAGTTCGATAAACTTAAAGGATAAGTATTAATGGTATATTTTTCAAGATAAAGTAGGACATATTCCTTAAATTTAGCTCTTTTTTTCAAAATCACATTATAGTACATATGAACGAAAAAATAATTAAATATATTATTTTGTAAAATAGAAAAAAGGAAGTGATGGAAAAATATTTGCCTGAATAAAATGTAAAACTAAGTAATATTTTTGAACATTTAAAGAGCTAAGACACACATGCTACATTTGTGGATCTCTTCAAATTCAAGTGAAATATTGGAGGGGCTTACGTCCAACATGGCCAAAAGAATAGTTACTTAGTAGACTGTATAGTGATGAACTGGACTACAATGTGACTCCAATTATTTATAGAAAAATAACACTTACTCCTCATTGCTAAATATACCATAAATTTTTTGAATATCTTTTCTTTGAGCATTATATTGCTAGTTTCTGATATCAGTTTCATTTTCTAAATTGTTCAAATTTAATTCGACGGTCTGACAATTCTTTATGAAGTGTTATAAATGTAGCATTTATTTAAAATAATATCTCAGTTGTTTCCGATATATAATTTAAAAAAAACTCTTCTTAAGAAATATAATTTCAAAAAATTCTAACCCTTTTTTTTCAAATTTTATACAAAACAGCTCAAAATTAAGTAAACACATATATCCATTGATCCGTTCATATGTGCATAATTAAGTTATGAGATTATTATAAGAAAATTGATAATTTCTGGACCTTTTACTAAAGGTAAAGTAAAAGAATCGATTTTACATGGATTCGCTAACCTCTAAAATAACATAATTCAGGAAAAATGAGATTTAAAAATTACAAACCTTCATCGTATATACCAATTATAGTACACACTGTCGTCTGTTAAAGCTGCAATAGTAAAAAGAAGGGATGATAAAATCTTTAAATTCACACGGAAAGAAAATTTACACGGACATTCAAATAATGAGCATTTAAGCGCGCAGTCGAATGGCTCAGGAAGAAGAAAGGTCTACTCCATCAAACTAATTGTAAGAGGAAGAAAGTTTCATGGTGCATTTTTCAATTAGAAATTGCATTTGCATAGCGGTTAATTGTGAGATGACCTTGTTATAGGTGTTGGATCGTGGTCTATCGAGATTGTGAGATACGGTTATACGAATTGGTCGAAAATCAGTCTTTCATGCGAGTTTAGAAAAGATGGGTTAAAGAAGGTGATACTAAACTTCTTTCAGTATCTAAATGGCCCCCAGACACTAACACTCGAAAGAAAAAGAACTATCGTCCGGTCAAACTTCATAAATATACAGTTGTATCGGGAAACTTGATTCAGGACAATGCAACGACGTATAAAACAGCATGCACTGTATACACAGTGACTATCTTAAGGTCGATGGTAATACTTATCTTCGAAAAGCTTCGGGAACGTCCATTTTTCAATAAGAATCGTAAGACTTCATGGTGTCTGTGGCGTCTTGACCTAACTCGACACAACAGGTGTTCCACTGTTGTTCCATCTAGCACGTTTTCCAGTTATGGGAGTGTGGAATGCTAAAAAACACAGAGCCTCCACCGCTCTTAAGCTAGTATAATCAATGATGTTTAGAACAGATTTGAAGCACCATTGGATGACTTATCCGTATTTGTTAACCGAACTCTTTTCTATTGAATGTCATAGTTGTCATAATTAGTTGTTAAAAGCAGCAGCTGCATGCCCCTGAGTTGATTTCTGACCTTGTGATGACCCCCTGGATCACACCTTGAACACCAAGATTAATTTGAGGCAAAGAACCACCAAGAGCCATTTTGAATAATAATATTATTTATTTTGTTATAATTTCCTCAAAAATCTCTGATAACATATAATACAATAATGTTACGTCGTTTAAAAGGATTTCCCTTTATATTAAATTAAATAATCTAGCTCAACTCAAGTAAGGTTTACCGAAATAGGAGATCCGAGAAACACACGTATTCGAATTCTTAACTGCCATTAAATTTAACTAAGTAGCTCAAACTGACGCTTACTTTAAGCATACGTGAATAATATTTATCGCTGGTTTATATCAGCTTTCTGGTACGTCTAGCAGCACGACGTCTTCACGAATCTAATCTCTTTGAATCTTCTAGTTATGCGTTTAACGTTACTGGCTCAATAGCCTACCATCATCTCTCTCGCTATCCCGCAACCCTCGACTTAAATAACTTATCTAATTTAAATATCACATAGTTCTTTTTGGAGTTGATTGGAAATAAACGCGAATTTATATTCCCCAGAAAGACGCCTAAGAAGATTAGTGGAAAGGTTCCGTACATATTCGTCACAAGCTTGTATACCTCCCCATTGTCTTCAAATTGAATTATACTTTCTTCCTACTACCTATATGCGTACACTAGAGTTTCCATACTTCTTTTACTTCTTGGAGTTTCGATTTCAATAGTCATCCATGTGTGTATACGTAAGCAGAAGTATATATAAGAGTGAATCTATAGCCTTTTATAAAAAGGAGCATAATTTTGTAAAGTAGAAAAAAAAACTCATTTGAATTTAATTTAAGAATGAGATACATGGTAATAAGGATCAAACTTTGCGTTGCTGTATAATTATAAGATACAGGCAAATTTATATAAATATATTTTCATTTTTTCAACACAATAAGACATAGATTAAATTATATTTAATTAACACCTTCTAGAAAGTCTTCGTTCATAATTTATAAAATAAATGAAATGAAATTTATTCCATGTATAAAATTTGCTGATAAGTAAATTTTAACTAAAAGTCATCGGTAAAATTTTTGAGCAGCTTAACAAAATCAAAGCAAATTTTAATACTTTTGTAAAACTTTATATAAAATGGTTTCAAATTATGAATCCATTATTTTAAACACTATCAAATTGGTTCTCTGTAATTTGTTTAACTGAATGATTTAGTTACTATGTTTTACAAATAACTCATATATATAACCACGTAATTCATTAAATTATAAGAGTATATATAGTGTTTTTAAATTAGCTACCTTAAATCTATCCTTAACTCATTTTTGTCTTTTAAGTTTTATTGATAATTAGTAAGGTATTTTCCAAAAATCTAATTAAATGTTCAGTTTCTGCTGTGTAATTACTTCAACACCGTTAATGCAAATTATTTTCGCATGGCTTTAAATATATTTACTGAATAATTTTTATTCATATACACATACAATATATTTCTATATGCTATACAAATACACTTAAGAAATTTACATTATAACTTGTTAGAAAAATATGACCAGCAACTTTCACTTTCCTGTATTTGCATGTAATTGCTCTGCTCTTTTTCTATTTTAAAAGCTTAAAAATATATTCCTCATTACACAGTTACGAAGTATTTTAAAATATTGCAAACTTAATATTTATTTAAGGGGGTCACTTCACGCAGCATTTTCCCTATCTCCGTAATGTTAAAAATGACCAAGTTTAAGGAACATTTTTTAAAAATTGGCTGGTTGCACAGTCATGAATTTTTTTGTGTGTATTCATTGTATTGTTTTTATTATTTTAATGGGAGCATTTTTTAAAATTTTAATTAGTTTTTTTTTAAAAATTCATATGTGGAGTAACACGTCAAAATTTTTAAAACGATGAAAATTCTTGTACATTTTAATCAATAAATATTTTTTGAATAATATTTTGACAAAATCTCTCATTAAAATATTTATTTGTATAGTGTTAACATATGTGCAAAGTTTCAAGGCTGTAAAATAAGTAGTTTTTTCAAAAATGTTCCTTTTGTGTTGAAATTTACACTTTTGAGAAATAGTGATTTAAAGTAAAAACTAACTATTAACTAATGCATACCAGAACTATAACTTGGATTGCTAGTGTCATCTGCAAGATCATCTTCTTGCCTACATTTTAATTGTTTGTTTTTAATTCTAGCTTCTTTGGTTCATTGTAAAAATGACTATTCTGCTTACCTAATACACGGATGATCTACTTTTTGCAATGCTCGACATTTGTAAAATTCAGGGGTTGAATGTTTAATACATCTAAAACTTTTAATTTGGTAATGAAGCCTTGATTATATAAGTATATAGCTTCATGTACTATAGTTTTTGAAGGTCCCAATTGCACAAATACAGTTTTTAGAATTATACACCAAAAATTATTTCCGCTTTCACTAATATTTTGAGTTTATCAAGCAAGCATCCAGATAAATGTTCAAGATTAGTGATCTCTAAATGCTTTGTTTATGCAATTCCTAATTACAATAGGTAAGTCGTGTTTATGCTTGTATGTGTAACCTTTCAGTATGGACATATTATATCTACACCACAAGTCACATCCCATGGGGCATAAACCGTATCGTAGATTCAAACCTGTGAACATTTTATCAAGAATTATAGTCCATATAGCTTGCCTTATGGCTCACAAATTTTCCCGAGTTGTTTTGAACAGCCAAAACATAGTAAATTTGCAATTTATTTATTTCAGCATCTGTCAAGCCATTACCGCATCCTAGAGATTTTATGTCTTTAAGCTTTTTGTCTTTTAATTTTGATTTTAAGGCCCTAAGTCATGTCCCCATCATTTTCTCAACATGATCAACACATTTTAATTGTTCAATATTGGCATATCTTTAGATTCTAAAACTGCTTTGTATGCTTTAGAGTTCCCATACAGTCCAAATATTGTGCATATCGTAAATTGTGTAATGTCTGCGAGCGATGAGAGATACAAAAAAAGTGCACCTCTTCAATTTCCATTCCCCTACTATTTTCAATGTAACTTGCCGAACACTCATTGCTATGTACATCACTGTTAAAATTACATGAACATTTCTGCGATAATATTTTAGCATCAACAACTTTCCCAGTGTCCAAACTAACTGCCGTAAACAACACCATTTAGAAATATATAGCTTCTTTTTAGCCAGGTACCATTGATAGCCACTGGTACATTTGGTTATCCATTATTAAATATTGTTTCGGCAGCAGCTAAAGCCATAGACATTTTGGTTACTTTCTCTGTCGCATTATTTAATGTATACATGGAATCGTAAAACCACTATGGTGTAAGTGACAAATGCATAACTCCGCAAAATATTTTTGCAACTTCTTCTTTTAAATAGACCTATAGCATATAAAATTCTATTGTGTCCACTTCATATAATTTTTGTATCTTTTGATCAACTACTGTTTTAGTAAACCTGGTATTAAGAAATGTTTGAATAAGACCACAAAAGTCACAACATATTAGCAATTTTCTAGCCAAACCCTAGATTTGGCGACCAAAATTTATGTGAATACCTTAGTTTTTACAATACTTTTATGTAATTAATGTTGTTTCAAAGCACAAAAGAACAGTACAATGTCAGGAATTTCACAGAAACATTCAAATGAATCTAAAAAAAAGAAACATACTCTTTATTAAACTTACCTAACTTAGATTTTAAAGCTGATTTATTTATGTTGAAAATGTCTGACTTATCAACATTTAAATCCATAAAATTTGGGGTTTTGTACATTTCTTTCCAAACTCTTTCGTTTTTAAACATTTTTATTACTTAACAGAGTTTAAAAAACGTTTTGTAAACGTTTTATTAATGTTTTTGATGTAAAACACTTGCGCATGATAGCAGAAATCCGTTGCATTTAAGGAGGTAAAAATAGGCGTAAACAAACATCTACAACTATTCACTTCACTTCTTTCCTCGATGAGTTGCTTATCAAAATAAATTCTTTTAATCAATTTAAACCATTTGATAAGGCTGAAAAGTAGCATGTGTCTTTTGTTTTGATTTAAGAGGGCGTGGCAATCAGCGTATGGGAACTTTTTAAAAAAAACTTTTTAAAACTTTTTTTTAACAACTTTTTAAAAAAAATATTAAAAATACTTCTAATTCAGCTAGAGCAAAAATTTAAACGGCATTAGAAAGAAAAAAGAATTAAATTTTATGTTTCAATCAAAATTGAAAAATCGATTTGTTCATGGATTTTCGTGAAGTGACCCCCTTAAACTTTTAGTAGATTACCTATTTCAACATAAATGTAGACAATAGATTTCAACAAATATTGTTGAAAATTGTTTCTTAGTTTCAACGTGAATGTGAGTGGGCTTTCCATATGAAAATTTTAAAATAAAAATACTAACTTACTTATAAATTTTAGTTTTATCAAAATCAAAAAATGAGAAAAAAAATCCACACATTATTGATATTGACTGAAAAATAAAATGTAATAATATTAGAATAAAGTTAAATTTTAAATTTTTTTGTGAGTTTGTATAAAATTAATTAAACGTTTGTGTGAAGATAATTTAATATGATTGAACAAAAGAGTAACTTTACATTTATTATGATTATGCTATGTTTCTAAGAATAGAAGGGGGAGTTTTATGCTTGAATAAATTAATTATCGAATCTCTTAAGAATTTCTCTGTTATTTTATAAGCACTAAACTGGTATTTTGTAGAAACACCATTTTTTCTATATTTGAAAATCATCTCCCAATTCTATATTTTATTCTCCTAGTTTAATAATTTATTAATTGATAAGCACTTCGAAATTTAAAATATTTCAATATTAATATTTATTATTAATACTTATAATATTTATTCAATTAACATGATTTTTTTTAAAAAAATTCTTAAATGTTTCATATGTATCTGAATCAATATAAATAACTTTCTAGTAATATTGATACCTAAAATTCAACACCAATTGACCATTAAATGCTAACCTGCGTATATTTTAATAAATTAGAAATTTTCCTTTTCATAAGTCTAGTTTCTTTATTTGAAATAGAAAATACTTATTTTAAAGCGAATTTCCTGCTGTCTATAATTTGTTTCGTTTGAGCTTTTTTATTTCTTTTGAAATTTCTGAAATGATGCATGTTAGCGATTGCAACTAAGTAGTACTAAGTGCCAGAAAAACTGTGATCGAATTGTATTAAAAGAAGTGCTTAAGCAGATAAAAAATAGAAATAACTCTAAGAATATCGCAGATCAATACCTTCTATAAAGCTGAATAAAAAAAACTTCAAAAATGAATAGTTCAGTTATTAGTCGAATAAAAATAATTAAAATAATATTTAAAATGAGCAATAAAGATTCCGTATCGTAAACTCTTTGTCTAACTGAAAAATAAAGGGATTAAGGTTGATTGTGGTTTGATGATAGTGATTTCAGTGAAAATTCAAAAGTAACTCTGAGTATAAGTCATAAATATGACATGCAGAAATAACTTTCTTAAAAGGATATTTCATAAAAATTAAAAGGGAGAAAATCTGAAAATGGATGATTTATTCCTCATTAGTTACTAAAGCTTACACTACTGTAATTTTTCAAAGCTGTATTTGCACAAGTTCAACTCAATATATTTTAACCAAAGTGAAGGAAATTGAGCGTAATGAAAAAAAAACAGTATTGATAAAGTTTTGTAAGAAATCAACTCTTCGGATGATTTGCAATTTTTATTATTTGGTGTTCACATAATTTTTAAGACACTATTTTAAATGTATCATAAAAAATTGTTTTGAAAAGAAACCAAAATGTCATATATCTTGTTGAGTAATTGAGAGAAAATTAAAAATAAATCTTATTTAAATAAAGCATTTAGACTCCAATGCAAGATTCTTTTATATATACATAAAGCAATGCTGAAAAGAAACTTATTTGTCAATAATTTGATTTCTCATATTTGAAACATTTTAGGGGGAAAATCCTTGTTAAACTGACGGTGATTTTTAAAATTTGATTTAAAATATTTTTATTTGAATACACACACAAAGTATATTTGACAGATAAAATAAATAATTCATCAAAAATATTATGATTTTAATATTTGAAATTTCTTATTTCAAAAATAATCTTTCAAAATGATCGATATATCAAAGTCCATAATTAGTTTTCCGAAAATCTAATGTTTGTTTTCCCTATATTTGTTGAGTATATAAATTTTCCTGCTATGTTTAAGAAGTGTAACAAATAAAAAAAATCAAAAATGGGAAATTCTTTACGATTTAGATTTGAGAATGTTATTGTGTTGTAGAATAACAATATCAAAAAACACTAAGATTTAAAAAAAATCTATTTATAGTAAAATTTCATAAATTCCCTTTTTTTAAAGTATTTTTTCGAAATGCTCAAGAAATGTTTTCTATTGAATTAATCTGCCATAATTTTTCATTTCACTCCTCATTCGTTCAGTTTTATATATATTGTGCTTCTAAAATATTTTTTTAATAATAGTAGATATGAATTATTTGTCTCTCAGGGGAAACCATCAAGAGGCTTCAAAGAAATCAGTATACTTCTATGAATTTCATGCCATGAATGTAATAAGAAACAAAAATACGCAACATCAAAACATAAATGCACTCTTCGATAAAATGAATATTATTATTCGAATAATTTTTTTATACAATACGAACTTAACTCATGCAAAGAAAGTAATAAAAGTAGCAGTAGAACTCAGAAATATTATTCTAAAGCTCCTAGAAACGTTCACAATTTTTAAAGAGCTAAGAACAGTTTACTTTTAGTATATATGGATTATCCTTTTTTTATTTTGCTTATGGCAAAATGTATTCGAATTTCCATTGAATATTATCTTCAGGAAAAAAAAGTGGTCTTTATGAGCATGATTTAATGACATGTAAAACATTTTCTCTTTCCTATTTTGCTCCCGCAGCAATAAAATGAAAATGATAGTAAAACTCAAAATTTACATATTGTTCGAAGTGTAGCATTGTCCTTGAAGTAAAATGTAAAGGGTAAGACGTGTTGTACTTTTTATGACACCCCATGAGAAATTATTATTCCTCTTATCTTTTGAAGTTATCTTAATGGTTCGAAGAATACAAAATCATATAAGAAATAAGGACTTCACCATAATTTGAACTTACTACATGTAATGTAAAAATAAACCGAAAAGACATTGTTGTATTGATTTCGAGAGAAATATTACTGATGGCAAAAGAAAGAAGTATTTAAAAAATCCATTTAAAAACTGAATGATAATTTTAATATTAGTTGGTTAATAATAATTGAATTTTATATATATATATATATATATATATATATATATATATATATATATATATACACATATATATATATACATATATATATATATATATATATATATACATATATACATATTCATATCATATATATATTCATATATATATATACATATATTCATATATATATATACATATACATATATTCATATATATATATATATATATATATATATATATATATACATATATATATATTCATATACATATATTCATATATATATATATATACATATATTTGAAAATTAAATCTTGCATAGATTTTTTTTTGATTTTTTTAAAGAATTAACAGAAATGAAAGTAAAAAAAAATCGCGTTAAATTTCTCTACTTGAATTTTTGATGTTGATTTCAGACAAAAGAAACATGATTTAGGAGAAGAAAATGCATTTTTTCCCTGTATATATAGATTTTTAAAAAATTTTACTCATTGAAATAAAGAATAGTCTTATAATTTCTTTTTATGATATATAGTTATTTATTTGTATTTAAATTATCCTTGTTTTTTTAAGCAATGTTTTGGTAAATGAGATATTTTAACTTTAAAAGAAAGTTTTTGTCTAATGGCATGATTATTAAAATTAAAATAATTAATCATTATTCAAAAATTAAAAAAATAATATTCCTTTTCCCCTGACAGTAAGAATTAATTGATTGTTTATCCATATATGCTTGTAATTTAATACCTGAGATAATTCTTCATTCAATGGAGTAATTTTATTGTACTTTTATTGGTCACAAGATGCAATGGTATATTTTTTTTAGTGTAAAAGTAGAATTAATGCCTCTTATTCAACATTCTAGATATATTTAGTTAAAAAACATAAACAACTAAGTAGACGTAATGACAAAGATAACAAATACTTTGTAAATTTAATTATATTAAAAAAGTTTAAAGTTATTTTTCCCAAAGAATTAGCCTTTTTAATAACTTAATTTAATGTGTTTTCTGGATAATGTAGATTTATTTTTCTACTACATTAAATCTAAAGATACAAAATAAAATTCAATATTGATATTTTCGAAGAAAGCTAACTCAGACAACAAAATGAAACATGAAGTTTGCTTTGGGTACATCATCTGCGCTGACGTATATCAATAAAATGAATTTACTGAAGTACTCGATAAAAACCGAAACACTTCAGTTGCAATGTATGAAAATGATAAATTTTCTTTCTTTCCGATTCTATCTTGGTGGATTTCAGTGGTATACTAGTGATGATAAATGATTCAAATTGTGCCTGTGTTTCACAATATTTGATGTTGAAATCGATGGCGAATTGTTATATTTTCTCAGTATGCACTTTGGGGAAATATGGCTTCAAAGAAAGGGTAATCTTTAAAACGTATATATATAAGTTTCATTCTAAATAAGAAATATAAAACTTTTTCCATTATTATAAGTATAGGTCCAGAATTTTTTAAATCAAAAACAAAATAACAAATAAAGACTAACATAGATAGAAAAAAGAATTCGTTGAGAGGAAAATGGTCTCTTAGCATGCTTTAGTGAAATCACTTATGTATAATATACACTTTCTACCAATAAGTATCACTTATGTATAATATACACTTTCTACCAATAAGTATTTGGACATCAATGTAAATAAGGATCCATCCGATCCTGATCTACGTCACGCTTTCTGTTCATAAATAACATGTAGGAAGCAGCATTTCTATTAGCCACATGCAATATGTCAAGAAATTCAGGGCTATCTGACTTCGAGAAGGGTATAATTGTCGGGTATCATAGAAAAGATTGATTCTTAAAAGAAAAACTAGTGAGTTAAACATTGTAATATCAACAGTTGTGTTTGCAATTAAAAAGTTGTAGGTGAATGGGGATTGTTGGAACGTGTTTTGAGTCACCCACAAAACTAAGAGATACGAGAGCGACAAGTGCTGTCCAAAGAAATTCGGAAAAACCAACACCAAGCGATGACTCACATTTTCCGAGTTCCAACAAGCACCCGGGATTGTTATTTCGATACCTTCCCTCTTGCAAGGGAGCACATTTGCTTAGCTTCCATAGTCGCGCTGATGCCCATTAGTCTTTGATTACAAAGTCCAAGGCATTTCAAAATTGAACCTTAGATGAGGGAAAACAGGTTTTCTGGAGTGATGAATATAAGTTCAATCTCTACCAGTTGGATTACAGAGAGTCGGGATTTGGAGTATATCTGGAGAAAGACTTTTATCATTGTGCCTATAATAAAGTTTGGCGGAGATGGAATTATGGTTTGAGGATGTTTCTTGTGGTATGAATTGGGAACCTTGAACCTAATTAATGATAAGCTCAAAGACGATTTCTTCTGTCAACAATGTGCTTCCTACTCTGAGCCAATTTTACGGGTTAAATCATTATTACTTCCAGGATGACAACGCCACTAGTCATGTTGCGAGGTTCACTAGCGATTTATATGATGACAATGGGATGAACCGACTGATCCAGCTTTCATAGAATCCAGAGAGTTGAATCCTACAGAAAACTTTTAGGATGAGTTGGATCGCCGTATTAAGGGGTACATTAACCGTCAAAACTCGTTAAAAGAAATTGCATGCATTTTCCAAGCCGAGTGAAAAAAAACATTACTTTTTATAATACAAAATTTTGTGGAAAGCATGCACCGGAGTTTTAATGCTATAATTGCTTCAGGTGGTGGCTCTGTCATTTATTTAATATGGATCAATTTTGTTTATATCTTTTGTCCCAGGTTTTTTCCCCCTTTTGTTCCAAGTTTGAAGTGCGGATTACCTTATTTATGGCATCAGACTATAGTTGAAATCATGATTTTACAATAGTAATAAATAAATAAATTGCTTGATATTTAGTGTCACTTGTATTGAAACATTCTAAGAAAATAGTCTTACAAATATTATAAACAATAAATTATTTAGATAGATATTTTCTTCATTTTTTCAAAATATACTTATTTCTTGCAAAATGATTTTATAATATTATTTTACCTATAAGAAAAGACTTCTTTACAAAACCTGGAGTTGAATTTTCAGGAAATTAACACGATTTTCAGAGTTAGTATCAACTAAAATAATAATGGATTATTTTGTTAAAATTTATCTTTTCTGATATAATAAAATATGAATAAATAAATTTCTAAATTACGTAGTTTCTGATCTGTACAGAAACCTAAGCTATATGTAGGCAAAACATTATTATACATGCATTTTATATAGATGGTGTATGTTTTGAAAATATGTTATTATTTACTTTTTGATAAGAGATTGTCTTAAATGTTTCTCTTACTGTACTGATATTCTTAAAATAATTTTATATTCATATTCTGATTCAGGTAGTACTAAATAACAAAAACAATAATTTATATTTTTGGGAAACATTTTTCCGAAAGTAATCAGGCCAAATGTTAATATGCTATTTTACTTGAAGATTATAATCACGCATATTGCATTTTATAACTTCTGACTTAAATAATGGAAAACAAAAACTTGAAAAAATTCACCGTCAATCTTTTTAAAAACTGATATTTTTCAAATTTCTACCAAATATCCCAAAGTAAAACATATAGTTTAAAATTTCATCAAATGCTGTAGAAGATTGTATTCAATCAACCGGATTTATATATAAGCAATAAAAAAAAGGAAATATTTTCTTAATCCAGAATTATTCGGATGATTATGCATGCAATGACGAAAAGTGAAAATTCAAATTCTTAATTCTTTGAGGCCGAATGGAAGGCGTATTCCTTCATTTATCTCGAAAATTGACAATCCCAAACAACGTCCCAACTTTCCTTTCCTCCCCTTAATATCAACACAGAAAGAAGAACTGCAGACTCCCAATACTTGATTGCAGCTTGTTTCGACGCATAAATTAAGGAAATGGCAGGAGACGTGAAAAGCGAAGCCGTAAATTTAATATCGTCCGTCATATGCTGCAGCTTCCCTTTTCACATTCTCAGAATTTCTAGAGAGCCTCTACCCCCTCCGTTAACCATCCCGTGTCAATTACATCCGAGCACAATATTAAATTCCTAATGAATTATTCTCTCTCTTACAGGACTTGGAAGAATACCTAAGAAACGGGGAACGACGGTAACGGTATTTTTTATTCTTTTTTATTTTCTTTACTCTAAATTTAGTTTCACTTTTGATGAGTAAGATGGAGAAGTTCTAGAACATTTATGGAAAACAAGCAGCATATTAAAAATCCCGTCTCTTATCTTCACCCGGAAAAGGGGTGACTTAATGTGTGTAAGAAAGGAAGTAATTGCACCGAAGGATTTCAAAAAGAGAACACACGTTCTAACTTTTAAAATATAACTTGAGGTAAAAAGTTAAGTTTTCTTCGCGAAGTATTTCGCACATAATTTAGATTGAACGAGATAGTCTGCTTTAATGAGGTTGAATATTCTGTGTATATGTATAATCTTGTGCTGAGATTTGTTTTGTCAACTTTCAGAGATTCAAGAGTTTTTATTATATATGTGCCCCTAACATTAACACTTTGAAATTCTTCAAATACATTAAATTAAAATTTTATGAATTATTTTTCAAGTTTTAAAGCATTTAATTAAAATAAAGCTTAAAGAAGAAAATATAGCTTTTTAAAAAATATTTTACAAAATACTTTTCAAAATGTATTTTCTGCACTGGGATATCGCTTGCTTTAATAATGCATATTTCTGTAAGCAATATTAAATTATAATAACAAATAAATTTCTGAAAATACTTCATGCAATTATTTTGGAATAAAAAAATTATTTTAATATATTACACCTATTAAAGTTTATTTATTATTTGAAAAATACTTTTTTACTTCAAATTAAATTTTCTCATTCATTAATAAGGTTACAAAGTTTTCAAA
Source organism: Trichonephila clavipes (assembly GCA_019973935.1). NCBI lineage: Eukaryota > Metazoa > Arthropoda > Arachnida > Araneae > Nephilidae > Trichonephila > Trichonephila clavipes. Next base: position 480,277 of record BMAU01006654.1, read on the forward strand.
TAAATAAATAAACAACTATTTCAAACTGTTTTTCTTTGCCTTTCCCATTGAAGCCGAAGTAATTTATTTTAAATAAAAATTGCTAACAATGGAAAATTTCTATTTAGAAACACCTCCAACTTATTGGGTTGCATTTTTTGTAATAAATTGATTAAATAAAATTCTTTTGTTTTTTATAAAATATATTTCTATAGCGAATGGGTGATATAATTTTAATGTGTAACATATAATCAATCGCAGTTATTATTAAACAAATTTCTGCATTAGAAGGATTTAGCTGAATTGTTATTCAGAAATTATTCAAATTTTAAGAAAAGTCTATAAGAAAGCCAGCCAAAAGAACATATTATTTTAGTAAAGGTTAACTTTTTTCCGAGCATTATGCTAAACAAAATATACTAAAACAATTCGACCTAAAGCATGCCTTTATTTCCATGAATATATATATATATATATATATATATATATATATATATATATATATATAGCACCTTAATTCACAGTATGAAATCATCCACTGCAGTAGAAATATAATACAAGAATTGAAATATGAAAAAGTAAAATAGTAAAATATTGACGCGAGTTTACGTTTATTAAAGCAGAAATAAATCAATTCTAAAAATGTTATGAGAACGCGCCTCATTTTAAAATATATATTTATTGCTGCTTATGTATTTTTTGAAAAGAAAATGTTCTGAAATTAATCAGATATAATCCTCAAAAATTTCAATCAATCTGTAAAACGAGATAAGAAATTTTGTAAAAAGAAATTTTTTCAACAACAATTTTTTTTCTTCTTACTTTTAAAAACCCTAACAAAACATTTTAAAAACCTTTTACACATTTACAGGATGTATTAAAAAAGAAAAAAGAAATTTGAAATTTCAGGGAAATATATGTACCAAGTGCAACTTGGAATAAAAAAAATTTTTTTTTCATTCAGACTTTGTTGTAGAATTTTCATTATATATCAAAAGTTTCTATTGGATTTTAATTTTTTTTAATATAACCTCGCGTAGATTAATTTTAGACAAAAAACATTGAAAAGAAACCTGAACTTTCATTAATGCTCCTTGGTCAATTGATCTGTACTGAATCGATTTACATGAGTAAAATCATTCTTTTATTAAAATAGTTATTAACAAAACTAAATATATTTGTGTTGTAACTTTTCTTTTATACCTGAAAAAAATTAACTATTATTAAATTGTGTATCCTTCACGAATTATATTCAAATATACATTTATTTTCTGGCTCATTCACATACATTTTTTGTTAAAAACATTACAGAAATAATATATTGTGTTTGTGTATTTTTTTAATCTATTAATTTTTATGTAAAAGCACATTTTGCACCAGGTTGTCAAGTATTTTTTCTATATTGAAATATAGTCATAATACATTTCTCATTAAGCCATAGGCATTTTCATTATATAAGATACATTTTACTTTATAATTAAAACATAACAACGGAAAAATATTTTTAAGGAACAAATAATTCTACATCCATACGTGTATAACATATTAACATAATAAGCCTACTTTTTATATCCGCAGGAGTTCAGATATGACACAACCCCTGCGTCTTGTAAAAAAATATTTTTATTAACAGAGCTGATTTTTCAAAAAAAAAGATTATATATATATATATATATATATATATATATATATATATATATATATATATATATATATATATATATATATATATATATATATATATATATATATGTATATATATATATATATATATATATATATATTGAAGAATGAAAACAAAAATTAATTAACCAAGCATTCCTCGTGCAAAGAAAATGAACAGGATTTCATGCGCATTGTATCTAATACCCAAGGGTGTTAACATTTTGTTTTTCCACAAAATTTGTATACAAAGGTGAAAAAGGAAGAGCAATAGGAAATATAATGTGTTTACTTCACTTTTCACACGTAAGTTTAGTTTTTCTGTTATTTTCTTAAGACATGCTACAGATCGTTTATACACTCATTTAGATTTTATAGCAAGTGAGTGCAATGTTTTCTCCGGATCTTAATTCCTTTTTTTAAAAATTTAGTAGACGCATTACTGCTGGTTTCTATATTCTTTGCATTCTTCGGTGAATCGAATTCCAAATATTTCAGAAATCTGCGTATGACTCAATGCTTAATAGGTGTTTTCTAGGTACTTAACAGAACAATTTGCTCATCTCTCACCACGACGTTCAACAACACATGAATACTGTCATAGGCTAAGATTACATTTTCCACCCATTGAATATGTTGTCATTTGACCAACAAAGATAATTTCACCCTCAGTTTTATTATTGAAAAATATTATTTCAGATTTCAACCAAACCTGATGTGGATAGATGGATGATATGTGGATGATATGTGTGATTAATCCATTGTACCACTACTATATATTGCTGAAAGTAGAAGACAATTCCAATTCAATTTTCTTTGGTATGTATGAAACAATTGTATCGTTACGAAACCAACCATAGAGGAGTAAATTTCTATATTCTTAGAATTCAAACAGTTTGGATTTTTTTAAAATTTTATTTTCTCTTTCAATAGCTATTTACTTTTTCAAAAATTCATCTGAAAGTGGATACGAGGTATACTAGTTGTCTTTTAAAACTGCATTCTTCAAAAAATGTTTTTCGTCTCCCCATATAAAGCATTTATTTAAAAGAGTGTCTTTCTTTTCAAAATTTGGAAAACATTCAGTAGATGAATCTTACTTACTAATATACTCTTCATCATTTGATTCTTCCTCATTATCATCACAAAGAAATTTTTTCCATCCGAAAACACTGTAGTATTTTGTCCATTAAATATTGTATCCTTCAAATTATTTAAATGTCGCATTTCTTCATCACAACAACAATAATACGCCATACTAAAGAAAGTCTTTAAATCGAACTTATGTATTCACATGTGTAACGGCAATTCTCGCGCAGTGCATGGCACACCCGAAGAGGCAATATCCAAAAATGTATACTCAGAATTCTCCTACAAGCTAAGACCCTTTAATGGATATGACCTTAAAGTCAGCTAAATGAGGAACTATTCATTTTCCAAAACAAATTTAGAAGGAGCATTGAAAAAAGTTAGACGGTGGGTATGACATCATCTTTCCCTTGAACTGCCGAGATAAAATTATAAGCATATATATAATGCGTCAGATATTTGGTTTTTGAGTTTCAGGGTTTATTTCTCTCTTTTTCTTTTATTTATAATAATTATAAATACAATTAATATGTGTGTGTGTGCAATAAGTAAATAAAATATTCATGAGCATTTCAAGCCCTTTATTAGGATACTTATTATTAAGCTTAATTATGTTGTTGTTATTCACTACTAAAATAAATTAATTATTGTCTATTCAAATTACTAAATTATTTTTAATAAAAAAGTAAAAAAATAATTAAAACTTTCTTTTCATTCTTTTTTAGGCATAAGATCAAATCAAAATGTGTTTTATTTTATTTTGGATTTTAAAAAAAATAAATAAAAAGAATTTCCTCTTGAAATTGTCCTATATAAGTGTATCCAGTATATATACAATATAAATAAATAATATTGTTGATATTTGTTAGGTAAAAAGAAACTATTTACTACTTTTTTCTTACAAATGTTAAAATAAATTTCAAGAAAAAACATATATTATATCATAATTAAGTGCATTTGTTTCAATTATTTTAATAAATATATTAGCATTTGAAGCGCAGAATGTGAGATATAAATATATACACTACATACGAATTCCAGCTAAAAGAATTCATACGAGGATTACCATATTTCGTTAGGTAAATGAAAAATTTCCTCACGCAAGTTAAAAACATCAAATTCAACTTCAGTGTATGGATTCCACATTCATTTAATTGAAATATAATTAAGTACTATACTACAACAATTTTTTTGTTCTGGAAACGAAAAAAAATGCATTTTAATTACATTGTCTCCTTACTTATGCTTAAAATTGTAAGAATTTATGTGATAAACTGAGCATTATAGTTTGATTAATGAGTAGTTGTTTCTTTTGGATATTCTGACCATTTAACTACCAGTTTGAAGCATAATTACCGTTTTAAACGTAAATACCGATAGCCTGAAAGCTGATTATTCTTTTGATAAATTAAAGCTTAAGTATACATTAATAAAAATTCATAAAACTGTTTAACTGACAATGATTTTCTTGAAAAATTCTACTATAAAAACCTTGGATAATACTTAACAAAATAATAAGACTAATGTTTCAAATAGACTAATAGATTCAATAATATACTAATGTTTCATATTGTTTTCTTACTATGCTATTGCATTTGTACAGAATTACGAATTTTGAAATTTGTTTGTACTTTTATGCAGATGTATGATCACACATTAGAAAAAGATTCATTCTTAATCAAATAAAGAATGAATTAAGAATCTTGATTCTCCAAGTTTAATAAAAGTAAGATTTTTTTTTAACAAAATCGATCCAAAACGTTGAGCGCAACTATTTTTCATGTGATGTTTGAAAAAAATAAGACTTATACTTAAATAATTTTTGAAAATAATTATACATCGTTTAATAACATATTATTTGGGGGAAAATTTACAAATATTAGAAACAACTAAATTTTAAGTTTTTTCATTTTTTAATATAAATATGTTTTCCCTCCGGTCTGCTTTCCAATTCTGAAATTTTCTTATTGTTTGTCATGCTGATTCACATCTTCTAAATTTAAATAAATAATTAAAATTATTTTTTGATTTAGTTTTATAATTTAATACAGTAGCAGTATATAACTTTGCACATGTTAAAAACCTTTATTTTTAAGAATCGTTGAATTCTAAATTGTGAATAAAGTTATAAGATAATTGAAATCGTTTTAAAGTCCCTTAAATCAAAATCATTTTAACGTCTCTTTTCGAAAAATAGCATGACAATATGTATAAATTTTGGTTAACGGAAACCCTATCTGTATGTTAAATAATGCTTCAAATTACATAAAGAAAGGAAGAACATATTTGAATCCTAGCGTCATATAGCTTTGAAGTTATTTCAAGTAATTATAATAGTTTTGGCATGAAAATAATGGATTAGAAAAATATAATTATATAAAGTTCTTAATTTATTTTCAGAAAACTCAAGCGCAACAAACTGTTATTATCTGAAATTTTTTAGGTACACTAGTCTATAATAACACATTTCTCTTCTAAATGTAAAGTAAAATTATTTTGTCTGTGAAAAATCATTATTTGTTCCAATTTTAAAAAATATATAAAACAAAGGGAGTTGAAAACTCTAGTGCGAGGAAACACAATTAAAGCTCTGAAAGATTTTTGTCGCAATGCATATTTGTTTTATTTGATATAACTTAAGGCACGTTGTAGTTACTTCTTAATAAATGAGTGCACAAAAACAGCAAAGGGAGTAAGATAAATATTTTCAATACAAGGATAAATATAATGCCAACTGCAGGCTAAATCTCATTCAATGCATTAAAAAACGAAACATATTAAGACTGTTTTATTTTTCATTTTTGAATTATTATTCAGAAATTTTAGAAGATGTATTCAAAACTAACACATTAATACAGATTTTAAATATTTGATGTTGTGATATGTATACATAATGTAAAGTGTCAAAAACTTTTCAGTATATTGTTCAGTCTAAACCGATCTAAAATATCCTCATACAGTATACTGGTCTTCATCGATGTATATTTTCTTAATGACTTTATGTAAAAGTCCAAACACGAATGATTATGGTCCGGTTTCATTATTTATGCTTTCACAACATTTTAATTACAACACCATACACATATAATTCCGTATTAGTATCTGATTCTCTCAGGGCATAATCTATACATCTTTTTACATTTAACTAATATTAAATTATAAAAAATCCCAAATACGTTGGAAGAAAATTTATGCTGTTGTTTATTAATCATGTAAATTACCAATAAATAAATGTGTGTATTTTGTTATTGTTTTTATTGTTGCTTATGACTCCTGATAGCAAGTACCATCAAATCAAGGTCTACGAAATTCATCGTGGTTAAGGGCTAGAATTTTACGCCTGTCGTTAGCCTTATCTTTGAGCACCAAGCAGGTGACAGTACAATTTTTCTCTGTTTCACCCCAATTTTGAAAGAGAAGACCCTGGGAGTGGTCAGGAGCCTCCCATCTCTCTTCCCTTTCTACTAACCTCACGAGAGAACTCGCAGCTTGGAAGTCTACTTAGAGTACCCCCATGCCGTGAAGGCCCTATACATTTACAAATGCTCATTCCATCTGCAGGATTCGATCCCAGGTCCTACGGCACCACAGTCAGCGTCGCTAACCAATATACCGGATGGGTGGCTTTCTTATTATTGAAGAACTGCACTTGAATATATGAAATAGTTAATTGTCATAATTAAATTTAATTGGTCAAAATACCAAGACAATCAGAAGCAAGTCTCTAGAAATTGAATAAAAGAGAATTTTCTAAAACTACTACTAAAGTTAAAAATAATTAGTAGAAAAATTAACTGTACATTTAAAAATGCCAAAGCTTAACTGAAACATTTAAATACCAAATACATGTTACAGTGTATTTTCATTTTAGTTCTAAGATGACTGGTCTTACTTTCATATAGTTATATCTTGCTCTTAATTCTAGTCTTCTGGAACAAGGCTTTTTTAAAATCGCATAAAGTATTAAAGTACGATGTTTGTGAAATATCAAAATAACGTAACCGTTTTCAGACTTCTCAGACAACAAATTATTTCACTTCTGACAGGAGTTTTAATACCTCATTCCATTGTATTTTAACTTTTAAAATAATCTTAAGGAAAGAGATACTTTATGTATAGTCACAGCGTAGATAATTTGTTTTTGAGAAAAATTCAAGAGCTTTATTTAAAGTACTTTCATGCATTTTATTTTGTTTATATTTCAGCTAGTAATAAAACATGAGCGTCTTTGTGTGTATATATATATATATATGTTTGTGTGTTTGTGAAAAGATTTTTCTTCAAATCTATTGAAGCATACTTGTATTTAAATAAAAATTATTTTTCCTGTTAATAACAATGATATTTAAATTTAACTTAAAAGTGTCTCTCGGGACTTGTAGACCATTCTTTTAATAAAGAATTTAGAATTGCTTTCAGTTAGGTAATTTGCACCAATAATACAAATTGTCTTCTGATACTCATCCGTACACTAATTCGGCAATTAATATCTCATCAATTTTGTGATCCTACGTTTTCGCTCGAAATGAGAAAGTTGATGAATTTTGTTGTAACCTTAACGGGAAGTAATTTGCAGCAGCTAATTGCTAAATTTTGTGCTATTTTACGATTTAAAAAATAATTAGGTTTTTTTTGGTAATACAACATTTAAATAAATTTGTTTCTCAATCAAGTTTGATATAAAAAAGGTGGAATACTTATACATCATTTGGAAAACATATAACAAAATGTTTCCTTTGGATACACATATGTAAGAAAAACTGTCATTTGGATACATATGTAAGAAAATGTGTCTTAATATTACATTTATTAGAATTAATCTTTTATAATGCATTTCTTCCAAACATTATATCATGCATACATACATTTATATATATATATATATATATATATATATATATATATATATATATATATATATATATATACATATATATATACATATATATATACATATATATACACATATATATATATACATATATATATTATATATATATATATATTATATATTATATATATATACATATATATATACATATATGTATACATATATATACATATATATATATATATATATATATACATATACATATACATATATATATATATATATATATATATATATAATCTATAAATATATACACAGATAGCTATAGAACATAAGTATAACTGTTCAAGATATGAAATATTAGGCACAGTAGTATAATAACAAACTCCTGGCCTTAGAAACCAAGATTACAGGTTTAAACAAGTTTTAAGGCTAACCAACATTCACCTGTGTAATTTGTCTATAGGAAGTGCCAAAGGGAAAGGAAAGAATAATATTAGGACAGATTTAAATATTAAAAATAAAATCAATATATAATCAAATATAACGATAAAATTATAGCCCACTAGTATTCACAGTATAGATTTAAAGTCGATGCAGAAGGTAAATAGTAAGACTTACTTCGTAAGTGTATCAACTGGTTATGTTTCCCACCAAATACAAAAGAGGAATATCAGTACCGCTTAAAGTTAAAAATTATGATAGAATATTATAAAATCTAAATATATATGTACGTTTAAAAACCATAAATATACATTGATATAAATATTTATAGAAAATAAATGAATATAAGAAATATTTAAATAGTAATATTATTAATTTATTAAACATGTGGTACCATATATTGAATATTTGTATAATTAGTTAAAAATATTAGTATTAAAACATAATGTCAGTAATAGTTATTAATTCATATTGTATATCACTGAGAACTGTTAGAAATATAATTGTAAAGAAAGATGGCAGGATATCCATGTTCAATACACTGTTTAATAAAGTTATTAAGATTTAAATGAATATTAGGTTTATTGCTAACTAATACATTATTACGATAAATATAGTTAAAATAATATTTCTATGCATAGATATAGAAAAATTTGAATTCCAGTAATGCACTTTAAGAATGTTAAAATTAAAGGCATCTTTATCATAAATATTACTATGTAATTTCAAATCCTTAATATACAATGTTACATCTAAGTAATTAGTTTTAATTGGATTATCATTAATTTTAACTAAGTTTAAGTAATCTGGATTAAAAATAATATTGGGATTAAAATTATCATTTTTACCAAAAATAATTTAATCATCAATATATCTAAAAATGTGATAGTCATTATTAATAATATAATTATATTCATAGAAGTGTAAATATAAATTAGCCAAACTATTGCTTGCCGGGCCTCCTTGTAGCATGCCTTTATTTTGTTTATATAATGAACCTTTAAATTTAATGTATTTTTCTTTTAAGACTAAATCTATGAGAGTTTTAAATTTGTTAAAATTAGTATTAAAATTGTAAGTAATGTGGTTTTCCAAAATTACTTTAATAATAAAATTGATATTAATGGGATTGAAAAGATCTTCAAAGTCATAACTATAAACTGAATAAATATATTTTTTTAAAAAAAAAATCTATAATATATCCTTACTATTTTTAACTATAGCTTTATTACATAGCTGATTAAGAAAGTTTTGAATAATAATATGAGGTAATTTGCTGCAGTAGTAATAAATGTTTTAAAACGATTTGTAACAGTTCTAAATTTGACAGCAATTTATGGAATTTTGGTGTTAAAAATATGTATGGAAACTTCATTTTAGGAACGCAAAAACCTAATTTTTTATAAATAGCAATAATACGATTACTAATTTCATTTTGTGACAAATCTGATTTTTTAAAGATTCATTGTTTAAAAAGTGTTAATTAAGCATATTATAATAAAAATATTTACAAAGCACAGCATAGTTACCAGGTACTTTATCTATGTAAACTAAAATATAACTATAACTGATAAAATTATTTTGTAATTCATAAATTTTCGGTTTTATATCTTTAAAAGTAAATTCATAATGAGAATGATAGCTAAATTTCATTAGGTCTTTTAAAATATTGTACTTGTATACATCAAATGTCTCTATAGGTAATCCAAATTTAATTGCAGATTTTGTAATAAAATTATCTATATCTTTATTAAATTGTGTTTTAACAGTATTGTTATTAGAAACAGTCAATCTGAAGCTATAGTGCCTTTACTCATGAAATCCTTTAAATTTTTGCCATAATATATATATGTATTATTCATTATTCATGAAAGTCTTAAGTATTTAAAATATTACCACCTCTACAGTTTTATATAAATTTAAAGTTATATTGAATAATCAAATTTGTGTTCTGATACTCTATCAGCCATCCAAAATGTAATATTGTGAAGCTAAGAAATATACGCGCCAAATTCAGTGGACGAGAAATATAAAATATAACGTTGAATAATTTAAATATTATCCAAGTCCACTTGTTAAATTCAAAGAATTCAGCATCTTGTGCAGAACCTATAATTGAAAAAAATATATTACGAGATGCCTCAACGTTAAAAGAAAGAGACATTAGATATATTCTACGAATATATAAATCAGTTTTGTCAAAGTTCTCTTGTGGTAGGAGCAAATAATGAAGTGTTGGTCAGTTTTTTACTATTGATTAACCACTTATAATGGATGGGCTTATATGGGCCAGAAATACTTATAAGCCAAGACAGAAATAAAATTTCCAGGACACTGAGAATTTGTTGAACATTGTGGGCCACGTGTTGTTTCTTTTTTAAAAAAAATTAGCCTCTAGAAAACTTTTAAATAAGGTATAACTGTGACTAGTGGCGCACAGAAGGTCTTCGAGTCTGGACCACTCTCTAAGGCATTGATTTTTTCCGATTGATTACAATCTTATGTATATAGTATGAAAAATTGAATTAAATGTTTGTAAATAACAATTAATTTTATTAGCTAATGCTAATTATTTATTTATTTATTTATTTTACTGTTTTTTATTCCCGAAAATCGACGCAATCAAAAGAGTATTTTAATCGGTGAATTGAAGCATGATACAAGAATAGTGAACTGACAACCATGTACCCCCTTCTCCTTGAAAAGGTTCTGTGGGCGCCCCTGACTGTGTTTGACTACAAACTTCAAAATTCAGAAAAACAGCGATGAATATTAAGCATAGCAGTAATTTCATCTAAAGGGAGTGATGCATAAATTTCTTTATCTTTTCTCGCGTTGTAGGCACAACAAAGATCAGTCTAAATAAATATAGTTTCATTCGTTTGTGTGTATCCAACTATCAATGTCTCATGGGAGTTTTAACTACATGTGGTGAAAGTTAATTGCAGTTTTGGACATTTTGCTGCTTCTAAATATCTCCTAATTGAGCAGAATGGCATAGAGCTCTGAGAGTTAAACTACAATTATTCCACAATTTTTAAATATTATACTGCGACAATATTATACTAAATATTATACTGTCACAAAATATAGCTGTCATCTATCTTCTTGATGCAGTGCAATTTTTTCGACATTCGTCGATACAATCTTTCTACATACATTGGTTTCATCAATGTGGTTTGACTTTGTCGGACGTATTCTGATTACTCAGAAGGATAATATGACTTTTAATAACATTCAGTCAACTATATTTCGTACTAAACATTAAAATTTTTACATTAAATTTTCTGGGAGAGAAGCGTTTAAACTAATTGAAATTACATCTAGCAAAATATTATTTTTATTTTAATCAGCAAAATATGAGAGAAGTCAAAATCTAAAGGGACTTTTGCAATTTTTCTTTCAAAGATTTGGCAACAGTGCTAGTATGAGAAGTAATCGTCAACCCTTTTGTAGAACGTGTCACTCGTCTTCCCTCCTTCCCTCGTAATCATTGGAGGTGTAGCAGACAATTTCCTCATTGTCGATCTGCGCCAATGAGAAAAGGAGGACATTGATTTGCTTTTTTGCTTAGGAAAGATGTAAAACCTGTGGAAATTATTCGTCGCATGCAAGCGCAGCATGGTGACAGTTTTTTATTGCGAAGCAAGTTATACGAATGGATAGATGATATTGGGAACATCACGAACTTCTTTATGTGGCAATGAAAGATTGGGAAATCTATCGATGTCACTCACTGAGAGTCATCGTCATTGAGGTTATAGTGATGGAAGGGTTGGCTAATATCTAGCACATGAATCGCATCTTCGGCAAACAGTATTATTTTTTTTCTAATTTCTTATATGGAACTGTAGTTTTGTATGATTTGCTTTTTACCATGCTTAGAAATGTTTATTAATACATTCGCCCACTTTAATACTTCGTCCCCCATAGGATGATATAATAATTCATGCTATTTGCTGGGCGAACTAAGCTGTCAGAATAGCATTTCTTGCATAATATTGTGTATGTGTTGCCGCTTTGCGTGTTAGCTTATAACAAATTTGTACAGGATATCACACTTTGTACGAGCAAGTAGAACATATAAAACTTGGTTTACGAACCCTTTAAGGTATTCAACATTCATAAACATTCCTAGTTGCTTTTGGTTATAGTTTTTTTTTCAAATGTATACTGAATTTCATTCATAATTATAATTGAAAAAATGCGCACTAAAGTTAAATGGCATAAAATTTATTTAGCAGATTCATTGCTTAGAGTTTTTTTCTTGACGTAATAATAACACTTATATGATATTTACTTCGGCGCAATTTTTGATTTGAGTTGGAGAAATATTTTTTTAAACTTAAACATTTTACATCCAAAGTTTCCTTATTCTATTTTTTGTTCAAAATGAGTTCTCACATTGAAATATTTATATGAAAGCAAAAATATCTTTTCATAAGATTTAACCTTTTTTTAAATGCCTTTTAGATGTTTTACCTTTTGAAACATTGCTAGATACATCCAGAGTTTAGTTAAATATATCATATTTCAATTTATTTTAAAATGTGTGATTACAAGTGAAAGCTTATATAAATTTCCTGAATGTATATTTTTTGATAGTTTATGAATGTCTTATATGATTTTATTGCACAAATAAATTTTCTTGAAAATAAAGTCAAAAAGAAAAATATTTTTGCTTTTTTAAAAATTCCTTGCATTGATAATTGGTAAGTTATTTTGCAATATATTATAAATAAAGGGGGATGTGTTAAGTTTTGACATTTCATCTTACTAAATATCTATAAATATGAACCTTCAAATTATGTCTTTAGAGGAAGGATTTGGAAGTTAAGGGTTAAAAGTCGAACTCCAATATATCTTTCAGGCTCATTTTGACCGTTATTTTAGTCATAAGTTTAATTATAATAGCTTCGAGTTGCTATAGATCAATTATAATATAAGTATTGAAGCTCAAACCACAAGTAAAAATATCCATATTTATAACATTAGGTTGAATTATAAACATGATACAAATTATTCATAAATGAGAATAAAATGAAATGTACTAGTTTCACAGAGGGAATTCATTTGACAGTGCAAACCTAATACTGTACATTTTTAAAATAATAACTGATATCTTATAAATTATTAAAGCTACGTAAATGAGCAAAACAAACATAATTACTCTAATAACATTTAGACAAGTTTACCACTAAAACATTTGACATTAAAAGCATGATTTTAAAATACCCGTATGAGTGATTTTTAATAATTGACTTGTGCTTAAATATGGGCAAACGCTCATATTAAAGAACCAAATTTCTCCCGCACACACATTATATATAACATGAATCACAGTTGATAAATACAAAATTTCCATCCATGTTTATAATTAATTTAGGTTTCAAAAAATTATATTCATTTTCTTGTAAACCTCTTGCAAATGTGGACACTTGTGTTGTGAAACAAATTGGAAAACATTTAAAAAAACAGAATTTTTTTCTTTAATTTAAACAATAAGATATTCATAAATTTGAAAGTTAGAAACTGTGCTCAGGAACACTGGAAGATTATGCATCATTTGTCAAACTTGACAGAAATTAAGCATTTATCCACATAACAGTTTCTCTTTTCTGTCATAGTATGTAAAAAAAATAAGCTTATTTTTTATAAACCATTTTATATGAAATCAATTATTTAAACTTAAACCAGCTGTCAGAAATGTTATAATTATTAAACTTGAAGAATTATGCTAATTTTCATTCTCATTGAAAAACATGTTTTCCTTAAAGTTGGCTTTTATCCGAAGAAATCAGCGAACTGGAAAGAACACTTCACAAAAATGGATAATAAAATTAAAAAAAGATAATATTATACTCTTACAGTTATAATTATTCACTTAAAATTCAGTTTTCGTGTGGTAAATCTTAAAACAGGGAAACTATCATAGACCAACATCGTAATCGGGACAAAAATATCGTGTTTCCTTTATCACCCGTTTCCCAAAATCGTTTCTTTTCAAACAGCACACAACAAACACATTGCCTTGTTGGTCTCAAATTTTTATCAGTGGGGCAATCATTTTTTGAAAAATGTCTTTCAATAAATTGTAAGGTATTGGGCAAAATTCCTGGTGGTCCTTTTATCTCATTTACTGCCCCATGTATTTTAATAAGGCGACCTAAGGCCAAAAAGTCAAATGAGATAATTTCGCTCTCAGTTTCTGATATAAAATAAAAGCTTTCGACAACGATGTATCTAAAATGTGGAAGAATATTTTTTTGTAATATTTCTTGACTCTTTAGTTTTGTTATTGGGTAGTTTGTAAGATGCGGATCTATTCAATATACAGCTCCCATCATATTATTCTATTCAATGACAACATGTGGTTACCGTCTGACCTCAGACTTGTAAGACGTTACTTCAATCATCGCAGGGTTATCTATAGTTGATAACAGGGATACGACTTTTTTATCCATCCATTTCATGATGTCTACTTTACTTCTGTGGTATGCACACAAATTTATCCTGTTTATTTTTTTTACTGCAACTCTTTTAGAGCATCTTCCCTGTTAAGTTTGAGTGCTCCGTACATATCTCTATGATAATTCAGAAATATGCCTGCAATTTCTGGAGAAGTGTAATAATTATCTGTTGTTAGGCAATATCATTTTATTTTAAGCTCCGCATTTAAAAGATATACCTGGCGTTCGTACACCGATTTAGTAAAAAGAAAACTCATGCCTTAACTTGTCTTAAAGAGTGCATTAAAACCTAACCTTGAAACCGGGTTAGGCATTTTTTTAAAATTCTAATTTCACTCGACAACAATAGCCATCTGTAAGAAACATTGCGCACTAAACTGGCAAATCAGAGGATTAGAGTAGAAAAACGGATGCCCGAGTGGTGTTGAGGCAAATCAGGGAGATATCAACCCACGTGCTCGAGCGTTATTTGAGCAAAACTGGGAAGTGATTAAGATAATGCATATTTGACATTACATATATACTATACATATAAATGTATATATACATTATATTACATGTATATGTATATGTAATCAATTCCAATAGTACACAGTTTAAATAATCATTTCAGCCAACCCAAAATAGCTTTTCCAACCATTTTTGGAAGTATTTTTCCAACTTCGTCTTTGATAGCGTTTTGAAGCCCTTGAAGTGTTCTAAATTTACATCTGTTTAATTGTTTTTAAAAGTATCTCCATAAAAAAATCCCTAGAAACACAATTAGGGGATGAGGATAGTCATTTCTCAGGAGGAAAAAAACTTATTTTTTTATCTATAAATTGATTTTGCAGTATAACTTGGTGCAGAATGTTGGTGAAAAACAAATTTTCTTTGAAGGTAAAGACGGGTTTTTTTCATCAAATATTTCTAACTTTCTTCTGATAGTATTTATCATCAATTTCAGCCTTTGGTTCTACAAAAATGTTTTTGTTAAGCCTTGAGCGGATATTTCCATCCATACCATAACACCTCACAACCAACTTGCATTTTGCAAAACAGCTGCGTTTTTGCCATGGTTTTTGCTTGAAATACATTGTGTTTTCCTTTTTCCACTCTTGAATGACAGATGAAATAGTGCTTCAATCGAAATTAGCTGTGGTTTGTATTTATCATTACTTACTTACTTACCAGAAAATCGAGCTCACCCAAAGGGTTTAGAGCTGCATCCGACCCTCCGAGAAGTATTTTATTATCAAATTAAACGCGAAAAACATGTACAAAAATGTCCCTTCCCCAAAATTCTTGAGAATTCGGGGAATACAGAAAATACGCTTAACAATTATAAAATTACAATGCAAATACATAAAAAACACTTAACAAACAAAGACAAGAACACACACAGGTGCTATCTTCTAAGGAGAAGAAAAGATCCTGAAACACAGACATAGGGCACGAGGTGTGAAAAAGAAAAAATAAACAGGAAACAAAAAAAAATATATATATTTGAACCATAATTCCAGTTGGCGCCAACACTTCCTGTTGTCGTTAATTTTTTTTTTTTGAAAAAGCACTGAAAGGATGATATTTTTTTGTTTTAGATTTCCTCCTACAATTATATTTTTAAGACACTAAAAAGAGAAAGAGGGGGGAAAGGAGAGGGAAACAGATAAGTTATTGAATTTTATTAAAGAAACCATTTTTGCTAAAATAGAGAAAAAAAAACAAGAAATTAATCTTAAAGTAAACCCAGAATGATGTATTTATCATTGCGTAACATTAAATACAAAGGTCAAGAACTTTTCCTTCGTTTTCTTACGGTCTTAACAGCCATTTAAAAATAGTTTGGTTCATAGCCATTTTTTTTATCTGACGATAAATTGTCGATTACGATATCTGTAGTATCTTTGCTAAAGTTTGAGGCAGAGTATTTTGTAAAATGATAGTCTTTTCAGTTACTATTTTCCCCCCAAGGAACTTCTTCTTTCTACATTGTTTTTCTGGAGCTTTTCATTGGGTGTCAATTTTTGTTTCTTTTCAAAATTTGAATGACAATCTATTAGAAAAATGTCTTTTCTGATTTTTGCATACTCTAAATGTTTACTTGTAACATAATTTGAGCAATAATACTTCAAAAGCTTTAAAATTTCAATTCTGATTTTCGGAGCCATAAGTTACGCTCCCTAATAAAAATAGTTAGATTCGTAATTTAAATGTTTCATTTTTTAAAACATAACTGACAGTAAAGCGATAAAAATTACCATAAACTGTTATGATCATTTAAACTTCGTCAAACTAATTTTGAATCAAGCTGCATTATTTCATGTCAAGCCTGATGAAAGTTAGCTGAACTATAATACTCTGAATGTTATTTTTAAAATTACTTCAAAAGACAACATTGTCAAAAAATAAAATTTTCATTTATTGTATTTGCTATCCTGAGAAACAAATACTTCAAATATTTTTTGAAGAAGTAGTCTCACATTAATCCTATATTTTTCTCCATTTTTTCAATTATTGCGACAAACAAATAAAATTTTTTTAATTAAATATATTAATAGAAAATTAAACGGATTTCTAATTAATTCGTAATTTTCGAATAAGTATCGTCTAGTTATAGATACATAAAGATATATTTTTTATAAATAAGTTTTTACTGCTCATAAAAAATACTAAAGTGGAAAATTATTCAGAATGAAACAACTTCTAATAATCATTATGAATTTTATTATTTCTGGAGAAATTAAGCTAGTGCATGTTTAAAAATTTTATGTTTTGAATTTGAAAACAAAAATATGTGTAATGTAATTATATTAGGGTAAGTAATGTTTATCACAACATATTCTAAGGATTTAAAATTCATACTTATAAAATAAATACTATATATATTGATCCTTATATATAACTTGCATAAGTTATTAGTATGTTCTCAACTTTTATGCATTTAATGAAAGTTTTACCTGTTACAAATTTAACGTCAATTCTGTCCATACCCCATTCATTAAATTAACCTATAAATATAATTTCAAATTGTAATTCATTACCGAAACCATGATGTCCAACGCGTAAAGGTAATTCTAATTATCCGTAACCGGGTGCATATGCAAATGAGGCACATATACATATATATACTCAGCTGATTTTGATTATAACATTTTGGGCATGCATTGTTTAGCAGTTATGCGGTCTCTGTTTACATGGTATCAGTCCAACAGCTCCTGACAGGTTTCTCGTTATTACAGGGCTTTTGAAATCAGAACATTCCTCTGGTAGCAAGCTATAATTGAAATTTACTACTTCAATAAACGTAATAATATACGTCAGGTTCATTGCGAGAACAATGCTGTTTATGAGATGGTCTAACTATTTCAAAGACCTATGAAAATATTATGAGACGCGATAATGTTTTCAAACGATACCCTAAGCAATTCTAAATTCTTTGTCTGCCTCGGCATTTTATTTGTAAATTGAAAACGTAAAGGCACTTTGGTGTGTTTTATTTTTCTACCAAGCAGATAATTGTCTTTATAGTTGACAAATTATCTTATTTTAGGAAACACATCCTGTACTTTTAAGAAAAAATATACATTTATTGTTTATAATAACTAATTAAAACTTATTCACTATCAAAATTTTAAAGGACAATCACTTACCTTTAAAAATGTCTATAATGTTCTTTTAACTACAATTTATAATATTTTCTAATTTTTTTTTTTTGCTTACAAGTCCGTGTTTTTTTTTTTTTAGCAGTTGCTTAATAATCGTCTGTCAAACATTCAACAAATAATACAATTTCTTCAAAATTTTAAGGTATTCGAATGCGTTTGGAACCGTGATTTTGCAAAAGCATATAAATGTATAATATTTATGATATTTAGTGTCACTTACATTAGAAAATTTATATAAAATTGTTTTAAGAATAGTATTACCATAAAAAATTATTTAAGTACAATATTTTGACATAAACTGAACATAGAATGACCAATTTTCAAAATATTTCCCTTTTTGTGAAAAAGTGCTTCTATTAAAATAATATTTTGCCTGTATATAGCTCAGACCTCTGTACAGAGGCTCAACTGGAATTTTTGAAATATATAACTTAGAAATTTTAAGAAAAAAAAAGCCAATAATTATTTCAATAAGTTGTAACTCTGAAAATAATATGAATTTTTAACAAATCATAGTTGAACCTCTGTACAGAGGTCAGAGCTACATACAGGCAAAATATTATTATAATAGATGCATTTTTCACAAAAGGAGAACATTTTGGAAAAAAGTTATTCTAAGTTAATTTTTTTGCCAAAATATTGTATTTAAGTAATTTTTTTTTTGTCAAAATGTCCTTAAAATAATTTATGCATGCGCTAAGTGACACTAAATATCCTGAAAATTATTCATTTATGCACTTTTTTAAAATCACCATTCCGAACGTTGTCGGATACCTTAACATTGCATGATTTTCTATAGTTAATCCTTAAAAATATATATTTTCGTAAAATATTTATTTAGAGATGTACATAAGAGAATTTTTTTTAAATCTGCATTTTTTTTTGTTAAAATAAATTTCGGAAGATGTGGCCCTAAAACCATTCACAGTAATTAGTTCATTTGTAGCTTACTATACAAATAAAGTCTTTAGTCTAAAATATTTGTATGAAGTGCGAAAAGACTGAAATTTGAATTAAACCCAAGTCAAGATTAGGAATTGTAGTATAATTATACACACACCTTATAAGTAGCATTGATTGAAATGTTTAAAGCTTAAATGATATTTAAGACATAGCCTTTAACTTCTTAATTAAGCTATAATTTATTCAGGAATGCATTTTATTTTTATATTCCTATGGAAGCAGGTTTTCTCTCTAGAGATATTACTCTTGAGAAATAAAAGTTGAATGCAAAGTTTTTAAAAGTTATACTACTGTCATTGTAATTTACTTACTAATATAATTGCGTTTTTTAAAGTAGGTATATAAAATCCTTCTTATAACAAGTCGGCATCGTCAAAATACCTCTTCCACATTTAGCAGTATTTTGTCTTAAGGGGCAAAACTTTTTTATGAAGAAAATGTAACGTACTAAACTGTAAATACAGTTGAAACTTCCATTATTTCTATCTCATATTAAGAATGCAAACCAAACTGGAACTTCAAAAAACATGGATACAGTAGAACCTGTTTTTGTGCAGTCTTTATTTGTGTGATTTTTTATGTGCAATCTTTTTTTATGCGGTGTATGAATTTCAATGGCTTTTGCACCACTGTGATGATTTATATCTATTTAATACAGGCGTAACGGAGAATGTTAGGACCCTCCTCTCCCTTGAAAGTCAGGATTCGCCTTTAATATTTTATAAATTGCGTAAATACATATTTAGCGTTAGTCAAGCCTTGAGCCCCTAGAGTCCTCCCCCCGTGGCAGGACGCAATGGCTTTGGCACCACTGTAAAATTTTCTATCTGTTTACCAGTGGCGTAACGGATAATGTTAGGACCCTCCTTCCCCTTGAAAGTCAGGATTCGCCTTTTTAATATTTTATAAATTGGATAAATACGTATTTAGAGTTAGTCAAGCATTGAGCCCTTAGAGTCCTGCCTCCCCCTCGTGGCAGGACTCAATGGCTTTGGCTCCACTGTAAAATTTTCTATCTATTTACCAGTGGTGTAACGGAGAATGTTAGTACCACTTCTGAAAGTAAGGTTTTGCCATTAATATTTTATAAATTGGGTAAATATGCGTATTTAGCGAAATTCAGAACTTGGGCTCATAGAGTCATCCCTCCTCCCGTAATGCGCGTTGTACGTTACGCCACTGAAATGTAGATATTTCGAGACGCTCTGTTCATTTGTTATAAACAGTCTCTCGATAATGCACATTCAGTTGCTTTCTCTCAACTCTCCAGCACCTCGCGCTTGATTGAAGACGAAACTTTCAATGACAGTGACATTATGAATAATTTGATAGATTATGAAGACGGACAAGAAGAACCAGATTATTTGAAAGAGGATAAAAATATGCAGGGATCCCCAACTTTCCAACAAAATGGAAAAGCATTTTCTTCAATTACATACAAATTAAGAAAGAAGTAAAAAATTCCAAAAATAGCTTCAATCATGTATATCTGGTTATCGTGACATTTAAAAGCAACTGACCACCCGACCTTCGTCACAAAAAGTTATCTCTTACTTTATCTTTCCAAAATAATAAATCAATTAAAATTGCATCTTCAAGTGACGAAAGAGATTTTGAACTTATTAATTACAGGGCTTTGGATGAATTATGTATGTGATTTTTGAAAACTTATTCATGTATGCAATGATAAGTTATATGTTTTTAAAATGTTTAAATGTGTAATATTTAATTATTTATTTCGAAAGCTTTAAATCATATTCAGTTTCGATGACTTTTGATTCTGACATTGCATTTATGTAGAACAATTGAATTAGTTATTATTCAAATAAGAAGGATTAAAGTTATTTAATAAAACAGTTGAATATTATAACCTAAAACAAAAATTTGAGTTTGAGTTTAACTACTCGCTATCAATATTGATATATTACATGTGCATTAGTATTTGTCATACATTATTGTTTTTAAGTGAAAATAGTGATAACAAAAAAATTTACATTTTTTTTTCATTGGAATGCATTGCTTTTAAGCTCTCCATACAATGAATTTTCAGAGATCATATACAATTCTTACTAGTGTGCTTTTTTTATTTTTCAGAGAAGTGTTTTCTTCTGAAAATGTGATGTAAGTTATCAATTACTCCTGATTATGTTCTAAATCATCAATGTTATTTAAAAAAAAATTTATCACATGCCATGATATTATTTTAAAATATTTAGATTACACATCATGTTATAATGTTGAAATATTTAGAGTACAACGTCATGTTGTTATTTTAAAATGTTTAGCTAATTTTTTTTCATTTACGTTAATTTTTAAACTTAATTAATAATTGACAATGAGATATTGGAAATTATTGCCATAATATTTAGAAATACAGTTTATTTTATGACATAATCGTCAAGAAACTTTCTCCTAATGCATCAATGAAAAGTGATTTAACAAAAACGCCGAAAAATGTTTTTTTAAATCTAAATAGTCCTATGAACGAAATATATTGCTTAAACTTTGGTAAACATATAAAACACTTTTAGCATTAATCAGTATTTTATGCTTAGATGATTTATGATACGCCAAAAACATTTCAATCGATTATTTTAAAAAATGGTTCTGACATTTTCAGCTTCGCACTATATTCTTAAAGTAAAGCAAAGTAATCATTTACCATTTAATTTAAAAAAGAAGCATGCTTTAATTTAAGTCACAAATAAAGTTCTCAATACCCCAACTATGTGTTGACCTTAATGTAAAAAACAATACATTATTTTATTTCACTTTTATGATATTAATAATTTAAAAGCCGTATTTAAACAATTAATTTTACACTTATGTACAAGCAGGGACATATTTTAATTCTAAGTTGAATCATATGTTTGTAAATTATTAATATACCACAATTCCATGTGCAGAATAAAAACTTTTATTGAGTATTTCTCATTTACTTTTTCAAATTTTTGTAATATTCATTTTAAATGCTATTTTATTGTAATATTTATTATAATTTCTATTTGGTTGTAAAATATATTGTAATATTTATTTAAATTAAATAAAAAAGAATATTTTTTGTTTTATTTTTTTCAATTTTAAGACACAATTCTTCTTTACATTTCGAAAACTGATTATGAGATATATTTTAGCCATATCAAATTAGGATTGGTATTATTCTTCTTACATTAGAAATAAGAATAAAAAAAAAATAAAAAGTTAGCAACAAATATATTATAGATGTTTCTTTTTCAAAAATTAATATCTAACAAGCATTTTTATATTACTCATTTTGTTCAATTATCTCATATTGCATAGCTAATATAATATTGGTAAGAAAATCTTAAAATTACCGTTAAAAAAGACATACAATAAAATTATTTAATTATATAAAGAATTTATAGTTAGGTATGATTTTATTCTTTATCACTCACGTTAACGTGCTTTATACAAAATTTGACTTCTATTTCTAAGCAAACTACTCAGTCATTTTATTTTATAAGGATTAGGACTTTAGTGATTTTATATTCTAATGGAATGTATTCGTTCCCAGTTGTAATTTAATTCCTGTTTTTTATTCAGCGTTAATTAAAATAATGCATAACCTTCTTAGCAAAGTTCGTTAATAACTATTTATATTTTAATAAAGTTCCTCTTACAAAATAAAAGGAACTATTAGGAAAATTGAGTAATATTTTCAGTATTAAAAACATAAATTTGAATTTTTACAAATCTTAAAATTCCAATACGTTCTGGTCTTTTCTAACTATTGTCTTCCGTATAACAATAGATGAACTTTTAAGTTTAATAAACAATGAAATGTATCTTTTTTCTAGTTCTGTCTCAGAACAAGTATTTAAATGATCTCGATAGAAAAAAAATATCCGAGATATATGAAAATTGGAAATCATAAAAGATTTCAATCCACTGTAGGTTGTTCGACAGATATTTTGAAGAACTGACGATTCCTATTCCTTTCTGAAAATTTACATAACTATGCTTCTCATAAAGACGCAGCATCTGTTAGACTGTTGCAAAAATGCCGAGGACACATCCTTTCTAAAAAAAGAAAACAGGAAAAAATTCTATATCGAGAGTTCTCCCTATTTTCTTTTAGGATATTTTGTCATTTATTCTTTCCGTTTCTTTCTCGTGGGATTTTTTCCCTTTTTTTCCCTTCTTCAAACCGAGTTCCTCGAGGCGAGAGGTCTTTCATATTGCTGTTTCTTCTGCAGTTTGCCTTTCTTAATGCTAGAGAATTTGCATTCTATTACGTTGTGCCAGGTGTTGTGCTTCGGGGATTTAAGGCAGTACTGAGAGGGATTTTCCTCAAATTTCTAACACGTCCGAAAAAAAAAGAAAATTAAAGAGGAAAATGTTTCCGAGAAATATTTCAAGGCAGATTTAATAATCTTCACACCAATAAATTCAGAGATAAAAGTTTAGGAAAGTATAAAAAATTTATTTTCATTTAAAAGTTTTGGTTAAGAGGTCCAAAATTTGCAACATCAAGGTTATTCAATTGGGTGTTTAAATGGTGTCAGTATGGAATTATTAACAAGGGAAGGCTCTCTTCCTACAATTTTGAATATTTGAGTTTCTTTTAACTTAAGAGGGTTTACGATGTGATGGATTCAAAACAGTAATTTTTTTTCCGTAAATGGTTTCTTGAACTTGACTTGAATATGGTGGTAAATTTATTTTCTAAAATCGGAAGTAGCAATAAAGAAGAAGGTGTTAGAAGAGCAACGTTTTGGAACTCTAAGCTAAGATTTTCATTGCTTTAATTGGACTTGAAACTTTACACACATTTTTCTCAAAACTGTGTTTTTCATAATTTCCTCCGTCATATCTCAAGAACAGTTTGACCGAATGACTTCAAATTTATAGGGTAAACTCCGCCCATATATACGCACCAAATGGGTTACAATCATTCCAAAATTCAAAATGTTTCTAATTTTTATAACAAAAACATAAAAAACCCATGAAATTCGAAACTTTTTTCAGAGGACTAACAAAAATCTAATTTATGATATTTTTAATTGAGTATAATCCATTCTGCGATTTTAAACTTACATATTCAAACGTCGTTATTTTATTTATTTTTTATAAATAGTGTTTTTTTCAGGTATAGAAGTTTAAGTTGGCATTACTTTCCAAGATGGCGAACGATTTAACAGCTGTCAAGTGATTTATTCTCAGTTTGGTTTGGCAATTCATCAAAACGATCATCAAGCAAGGCGTAGATTCGTCGAATGGGCCCACAACGAGATTGCCGTTGTTCCCAATTTTCATAAGCGTATTTTGTTTAGCGATGAATCGCACTTCTGGTTGAATGGCTACGTCAACAAACAAAACTGCCACATTTGGAGTGAAGCTAATCCACAAGTGTATGTCGAAACACCGTTACATCTTGAAAAACTGACTGTTTGGTGCGCTTTATGGGCTGGTGGAATTCTTCTTCAAAAACGATGAAGGCCACAAAGTTACAGTCAATGGTGATCGGTATAGAGCCATGATTACTATCTTTTTTATTTCTGATTTGAACAATCATGATGTCCAGGAGGTGTGGTTGCAACAAGACGGAGCAATATGTCACACAGCTCGTGCCACAATCGATTTGTTGAAAGACACGTTTGGTGACCGCCTAATTTCCCGTTTTGGACCTGTGAATTGGCCTCAAGATCTTGTGATTTAACACCGCTAGACTACTTTCTGTGGGGCTATTTAAAATCATTGGTCTTTGCGGATAAGCCACAAACGCTTGACCATTTGGAAGACAACATTCACCGTGTTATTGCCGATATACGGCCACAAATGTGGGAAAAAGTCATCGAAAATCAGACGTCCAGATTGGACTACATCCGAGCCAGCCGTGGCAGTCATATGCCAGAAATCATATTTAAAATGTAATGCCACAAGATTATCTTTCTAATAAAAAATTAATGTCAATCGAATAATACATCGTTGTTTTATTGCAATATAAAGTTCTATACCTCTAAAAAACACTCTTTTTAAGCCAATCAGCCGAAGTCGTGGAGGAAGTAAACGTTCAGTTTTTTGAGGCGGATGTGTGCAGAGCGCTATAACTCACGTTCCATTAGATATTTTTGGCTAAATATTTATATACATACACTTAAATTGCATATAAATAAATGATAAAAAATTTTACGTTCTATCTTTTTACTGGTTGTCAAAAAAAATACTTTAAGAATGCTTACAAGACATACCATCATATGGGTGAGCCCGCTTAGCAAATCACACCAGAGTTACAAGAAAGTTTGAGATGTAAATATCGTATTTCTCATTTAGTTCCAATTGTAAAAAAAGAAATTAAATTGATACCCATTTTTAAAACCTAGAAAAATAGAAGATTTTGTGGTTACTTTAATACCCAAAAGCATCTAACATCTAATGTCTTTGAAAGTAAGTAATTCGCATTCACAAATTTTTAAAATATGCATCATTTAACTTCATATAGTTCGCGAAAGTAAGGACATTTTTGTGTGATTTGCTTTTCATTTGATGAGCCTTTCTAACAGCTTTTTTAAAAACTGTTAAATGCATCATTTTTAAAAATTCTAAGACAAATTATGCGAAACTGTGTGTAGTATATATTCCTACTTACATTTTGCATGTTTCTGTGACATGGAGTTTTTGTAACATGATAAGAATCAAATTAATGACAGAATGAAGGTGAATTTTTATCTACCCGTAATATTAAACGAGGAAAATTCCTCTTTTGAGAGAAAAAGAGAGAAAACTTAAAATTAATTACAGAAACATTTATCATGCTACTGAAAGAAATATAAATATGCTGTATATAGTGTCCTATTTTCGAGTTAAATATCGTGATAAGTATTAATTCTTAATCAGTTACAAAGTTTAACAAATTATACTTAGTGTTAATAAACACTGCATGAAAGGTTTCGTTTGGAATGTAAGTTTTGTGGAGTAATTTACTTCCATGTAACATTAGGATTTTTTTATATACTGCATAGAAGGAAACAGATTCAATTGATTTGCACTATCTCAAAAGTAGTTTTTTTTAAAGTATCCTTTAACTTTTGTGTAACAACTAGCCCTCATTCTCCCCTGAGTTTCTTTTAGTGAAAAGTAAAAAAATAATTTAAAAACGTAATTCAAAAGCATGCAATATTGTTTTCTGAGAAATCTCTTGCACAGCATCGTTTCATGTAGTACGCATACAAAATCTGATTGTTGCTATCTGAATACTATGCATAACATACTTGAATTATAACAAACCTCATATTTATCCTCTTCAGTCCTCAACTGAAAATAAAAGTTTGATATCCTATAATAATGTACTTAAGCAATTGTTTACATTACTTAGAAACAGAAACTGTACAATTAATATTTAAGAAATAAGGGGAATGTAGAGGACATGTATCTCATAATAAACTTAGGTTTCGGCATGTCAGAATCAAAAATTTAAATTTAAGTAAAAATGGTGTTTTTAGCTCACAATCAATTTTATATGACATAATGTGTACCCTATGAAATATGGCACAATATAAGCATAATTAATATATCATACGTTCATAGTAATGTATTATCTTAATAACTTTCATAGCATATTTTCAAAATATTTCTAGATGCTGTAAAACATAAAAACAGTCTACAGTCTGTACAGTGAATAATGACAAAGACTGAGTACATAACATCTCTGCATTGGCCTTGATGAATGGCAATATCATTTAGGATATAAGTCTTTCCTCCTTGGTATGTAAGTCTTCTTGTTCAATGCTTATTCCAACTTTGAGCATAGAAAGTAGTTCATCATTAGAAAAACTAGAGGAAATTTGAGCAGTTACCATTCCTAAGTATTTGAACTAAAAGGTACAATAATTATGAATGTCATTTCTCTTGCCTCTTGAGAGTATAGCTAAGTAAAATTGCTAAATAAATCATGAACTAAGTATTAGTAAATATTTTAAAAAAGAAACATGGACAAACAACTGCTTAAGCTTTTAACTATGTGGTTGTAAGTTGGTATGCTTCAATGTTTCAGAAAAATGACGGTATATAAATAACTAATAAATAATACAGGAAATCATGTATTTAAAAGGTAGAAAAAATAGAAAGTATTTAACGCTCTCACAAAAATTGAAATCGACATCTAATGCGAAATATGCATTAGAAGAGAAGGTCATGTATTTCTTTTTGTTCAGCATGTTATGTATTCGAGATTGGTATTAAATATGTTAAATAGCTGTAGTAGGTATTATATTCATGTATATGAATGTATATACAGTGCTATTGAACAGAAAAATATAAATATTAATTTTTATATTAATAGGTCTCTCTCTTTTTCAAACTTTGAATCTATATGTAGACCACTAAACCCAAGGCAGCAACTGGTTTATTGTACTTTGTGATTCGAGCAATAATGCAAGTATTTACATTTTTTTTCTTTTATAAGTAACTTAAAAACATCTATGAATCAGGTTCCACAGCCTTTCACTCAGTTGTATAAACGGAACATGTAAGGCATAAAAGAAGTTTACTCTATTGAATAAGCAGCTTTCAGCAGTGCTTATGAATATTCCAGAATCCATCTGCTTTATTTTCCAAAATTTGAATTGTCAATTTAATTTATTAATATCAAAATCTTTTTTGTCTTTCATCTCATCCATTTAAAAATACATATATCGAGAAAAATTGAGAAATAATTGGCGAAAAAGAATTTCTTTAGCTTGTATTTTAAATATATATTCAATATAATATATATATATTCGTATATATAAATATATATATATATATATATATATATATATATATATATATATATATATATACCGGGTGTCCATAATTAAACGATACTACTTCAAAATTGTGTACAGATGAAACGATTGGTCAGAAAGTTGTAAAATTCTGAGTACAACATAAAGAATAGACGGTAATTTGTTTGAGTGAATAAAAAAATTAGTTCAAAATTTCGCTACTAGAGGGCGTTTTTAATGGAGATCATATTTAGCATACATTAATACTTAGCATACATTTGTAACAGATTACAAATTTTGTTACAACAATAAAGGCACACTATGAGGACCATCATTTTCAGCTACTATTTGAAATCGTAAGATAGCATGTTCCACCATTGACCGCAGTTTGTTCTAGGACATGTTAAGAACATGTCGTGAAATACTGTCTTTGAGATCAGGTAAAGTTCTTGATTGATCACAACTTATCAGCTGTCTTAAATTGCCCCAAAGCCAAAAATCACATGGATTGAGGTCAGGTGATCGGGGAGGCCTCAGATGAAGAAATTGGCGGCTGATCACACGTTCTTCTTTGAAGTTATGTTTAAGAACGTCTTTAACACAACTTGTAATGTGTGGAGGAGTCCATCTTGCATAAAAATTATGCGTGAATGGCACTGACGTGTTTGCAGTTCCTGAATAATTTTATTCTGTAATAACGATGCATATTGCTGTCCAGTGATAGAACATGTTACTGGACCCCCAGCACCTAATTCCTCGAAAAAATGTGGTCCAAGAATAAAAAACGCGGAAAACTCACACCACACCGTTACTTTTGGTGAGTGTAGCGAAACTTGTAAGGTGGAATGCGGATTGTCTGATGCCCAAATTCGACAGTTGTGAGTATTCACTGAACCATCCAAATGAAAGTGTGCTTCGTCTTCCAGAGGATATTACAAGACCATTCTGGATCAAATTCCAAACGAGCAAGTAACAGCAGTGAGAACAGATGTCGAGTCTCGAAATCATGTGGTAGAAATTCCTGCACAAGTTGAAGCTTGTATGGATAGTAAAGGAGAATGTTTCGCATGGACAGTTGAACGAGGCAGATCCAATATTTCTGCTGCAAAGCGAACACTTGTACTAGCCTGCACGTTGGACACTTTGTCCTCTTCCACCTGAAGTTCAAGTTTCTCTATTGCTTCCGTAGAAACAGGTTTTCTTCCTCTTCCAGAACGAACATTCAACGATCATGTTTCTTCAAATTTGGTTACCATTAATTGAAGATTTATAGCTGTAAATGGACCTTTTCGCATCCCCTTTAAGATCCGAAATTTCCGTAGAGCCACTATTGTGGAATTATCGTTTTGATAAAATAACTTTACTAACAACGCTCGATCTGGTAAACGTAATGATATTCTGATTAGCAATACCGAGCGCACTGAAAATAAAATAATCTCCCGTGAAAGTTCATTGCTTTTATAACAGTTGCTGTGTGACGTCGAAAAAAGTTTGCAGTTCATTTTAGAGATTGTGTTTTTTAATGAGAATAAGTTATTGTGTTACCGTGTCCTGTGGATAAAAAAGCGATAAAATACAAATAGAAAACCGGTAATAAATGTGGCCTTCATTCAAAAGCGACCTCTAGTGGCGAAATTTTGAGCAAATTTTTTTGTCGCTCAAACACATTTCCATCCCTTTTTTATGTCGTACATAGAATTTTACAACTTTCTGAACAATAGTTTCGTCTGTACACAATTTTGAAATAGTATCGTTTAATTATGGACACCCGGTATATATTCAAAGTTATATGTAAAACATAACTTTAAAGCGTTAATTTAAGCGTTAATTTTAATTAAATTAAATAAGTAAATTTTATTTTTTTTAAACTTTTATATCATGTGAGTTGTATTTAAAGAAACTACATAAAGCCACATTAACAAAAATCGTGTGCTGATATTGTTTTTACAGTTCATAAACAGATTTAACTGTTATGATCTATCAAGCATCGATATCATTGTAATTTTTGGTTTTCTCAGCTTGAGGAATATTTTAAGTAACAGTTAGAGAAATGTGTTTCTTATTCAAATGATTATCAATTACCAATGTCATGTCATAGCATTCTTAAACGGAAGAAGTTCTTAAAACAGCCATGATTGTTCATATCTTGTTAGACAATGGGCATCTTTATTATTTGCTGTCAGACCTTCGACTCTGAAACTATTTTAATGCTTATTGAGGGCTCTAAAATATTATAACTTCTTATTTGCACTGATGTAAACACAATTTTCTATTTTTTTTCAATTTCCTAATGTTTTTTTCCTTATTTAATTTAAATGTACAGTGAGTTTCTTTCAGCTATTCTAGAAGTAATTAAACAATTTTAATTACATTAGTATTTTTAAAACATTTATTACGAATCAAATTATACGGAGAAAAAAAAATGAAAACATTTAAATTTATTTATTTTTTTAAATCTAAAGCGTAAGATGTTCGCAGACATCCTGTTACGAAATAAAATGCACGTTATTAAGGCTGCTTCAGCTTATGTTCAAAATATATTTTTTTTAGAAATTTATCTAAAATTGGATTTTAATTTTATTAAATTGAAGAAACTTATTATTAAATGAATATTACACAAACTATTTTTGATTAAAAATGAACAAAAACTATCTTAGAAAAAATGTTACTTCAATATTCTTAAATTTATTTACAATAAGGAAATTTAATATAGAGAAATAATTATTTTTTGGTTTCAAAACGATTTATAATTTAATTGAGGGAAACAAATAATCACACACAGATTCCACAAAACGACGCGTTCTTCCAAAGTAAAAATATCTTATGCAATACATAAGAAAACCATTCAATATAAATTAAATCTTACTTTGATCTTATTACTTTTTGCGTGGGAGAGCAACTGAAAATCTGCATTTCTCAAGCAAAGAGATATTTTTAAATTTTGGTATCATTCGTATGAAACTTCTTCGGAGAGAGAGAGAAGTTCTAGATATATTATTATTCCATGAGAAAACGTATGGAAAATATTATAATTTAAATCAAATATTTTGTCAAAATGCATGAACTACTTCCTTGAGTGTTTTTAATGAAGCATTTTCGTCTATAATTTATAGCCTCATAACAAAAAAAAATTATAATCAATTATTAAAGTAAATTTTTTTTTAAATTTTCTACATTTTGAAGTGTTTAAAATCAAATTCATTTGGTTTACTTTAATATCAGCGTGTTTTGGTGCGATGCATTATCCTCCGAAACAATAGTAAGGTATTCCAATCACAAGAGTCATAATAGGTTTATATTTATTTTAATATTTCTAATTTGTCATTGGTAAAAGCTTGTGGAGATTAATTCATAAATATTAACGATAATTCATCACCAGAACGGATTTCTAAGTAATTGATGGTCAACATTAACCAAAAAATAGAAATTCATTTTGATTAAATTTATGTGACGGATTTTCATATTAAGTATATTATTTGTTTGTTAATCATTGGATGATAAAGTGGTATCTGAATATTCCTGAGTAAGAAATAATGGTTAGTTAAAACAAAAATGATTAATTGTATTTTAAAAATAAATGGTATCGATCGTTTTTAATAAAGTAGGATGTGGAATAATATTTGAAATCTTCTTCTCCAGAAGAATTTGAACAAGAAAAGAAAAACTTTTAAAAAGTTACGAAATTAAAGTGATGCCATTATAGAATGCATTTATGAAACATTGAAGTTTGTGTCTTAAAATATATACAAATGTATGAACTTTGGAGAAATTTTGGAATATATGTACATAATTAAGACAAATTTGTTTGAGAAATATTCAAACAAATCACAAAAAATTAAATTACTGAAGAATTCCATAAAATGTGCTTGTCAATGGAAGTCATCAAAAATTAAAAATAAAATATGTTGCAGATTTTTTTTTACTTTGGAAATTTTAAATCTTTTTCGTAAAAGACTTCTTTAATCCATTTCAGTATTCAACCAGATTAATTTAAAAATAGTTCCCAAAGTTCAGAATTCCCTATTTTTTAATTTGAAGCTTGTGCACGATTAACATAACAAATATATAACAAAAATATAATACGTAAATATTGTTCATCTAATCATAAAATGAACTGTTTTGTTGACAATATCCGGTTAAGAAATTTCAAAAGAAGAGCAGTTATTTAGAATTTTTGTCTGTGCTTACTCTGTATTTTCAGCAACTGATTCAAGTATCTAAAAGTATTATAAATTCCTTAGAAAATATTTGAAAGTAAAAAGGTACATAAAAAGAAAAAAAAGGAAAAACATTTAAAATTAAATGAAAATGTAAAACAACTATGTGTTTTTGAAATTTAAAGCTAATTTTTTGTGCGATCTATTTAAGCAAAACACCTTTTACATTTGCGATTTACTGAAAAAAAAGAAGTTTTAATCCACAAGAAAAATCCTTCAATCTTTTAGAATATTGTGACATGCGTAATTATATTCAATTTCTGTATGCATACTGATTTTCGTGTATATTGTGACGTGCGTAATTATATATTCAATTTCTGTATGATACTGATTTTCGTGTATATTGTGACGTGCGTAATTATATTCAATTTCTTTATGCATACTGATTTTTGTGTAACGTCAGTATAGTTATTATATGTTTCTTTCTAAACAGGCATTTAAAGTTCTATTTGTGCTCCTATTTTCCTTATTTAAAAAAATCCGGTTCAACCTGACTAAAATATCGATAAAGTAAACAAAAGTTTTAATTATATGTACTTGAATACATTTTTGTTTCATAATTGAAAATTGAATTGTGTTTAAAAATCAATATATTTTTTTTACAATTTTCTTTATGATGAAAAGAGCATAAAAAATATTCACGAATCCATGTTAAACAAGATTTTAATTAAAAACAATGAATTATAGAAAAAAGAATATTTATCAAGCATATAAAAAGGATGTAAAACAAAAGATTGATCTATACTATGTTTAAGAAACCAAATTACTGATACAAAGTAATAAATATTCATCATTCAGAATTAAATTGCGTTTTTAATTAAAATTCTTCACTGCGCGGATGAAATAAGTTTATCAGGTTCCATAACAAAACAGAAGCTATATTTCCCCTCATTGTTTACATACTTTTCTTTCTCGGGAAAAAATAAGGTTCTTTTTTCTTAGTTAATATTACGATACGGCCCAATGAGCTTTTTGAGATGATTAATAAAGAAATCAACCGTAGGAGGTATACACATAATATTCATTTCTAATAAAAAAGAAGACAAAAAATTATCATAGAATTATTATTTGCTAAGAATTTAAAATTAGTTCGCTGAAATTAATGCAAGAATGGTTTTAAAAACGATAAGTATTTAATTTAATTTAGTGCGTTAAATTCGGTATAAATTATGTCCTGTTTGTGTCAAAGTCATATAATTATTTTATTAAATAATAAAATAAAATCGCGTGGTACTAAAACATTTTTTTACAGCACACGCATTTATATTTCTTCAAATAAAAGTATTTTAAAAACTATAAGATTTGATATTGATATTTATTGAAGATGTTTTAAGTAGAGATTATCTCTCTGTCATGATATGATACTCAACATCAGAAAATATTCAATTTATTCCGATGATTATTTAGTTACTATTAGTTCCATTGACTTTTTCATAAAATTATCTTACGAAAACAATATTTGAAACCAATGCTCTAATATTTTTTTTGTTTAAAATAGATAGTTATTTAAATTAGTAACGCGTTTTAAACATATTATACTTTTTTTCTTAGCTTAAAGAAAACGGAAATAATTGGTTTTTTTATTACTTCGATATGGTTTAAAATATATCCACTCACACAAATTCTTAAATATTATTTACATATATATTTGTCATCACATATAAAATTAAAAAAAAACGTCATCGCTTATAAATTTAAAAATATTAATAGTACATTTCTTAAATACGATTATTATTTTATATTGTTCAATCAGTCTATTAATAAAGAATTTATGATTAGATTTTAACTAAGCAATTAAAATTCATATCAGATTTATTGTGCAATTTAACTTTGATCTTATACTTTGATGCTAAATATATTTGTCTCACACCAGAAAATATGTTTATTCCTTATTTGTTGTATTAAAATCTGTCGTGATTGATGACAAACTTCATTGAAATCATTAAAATTCTGCTTCACCAAATGTTGTGAGAGTTTAGATACAAGAGATAATTAGTTTTGCTGTTTATGTCATAACATAAACAGCTTGTAGAATAAATATCGGCCGAAAGAATTAGATAAGTAAAAATTAATTTAACAAAATGAATTAATTATTAATTTATGCATGCTTACAACTGTTACAATCTTATATCATAATAAAGCTGATTGGAAATAATTAATTAAAAAGAATTTTACCTCTAAATTTTACACAATAAGGAGATACAACTCAAGTAATTACTTCTTAATGTGAGGATTTAGCAGTTATGCACCATAATTTAAATGTCTTTTGTTCTTTTAGATACTTGCATGGAAAATAAAAGGATTCATTTTCAAAATTCCTATAATTTAGAAAATAATTAACGGATATTTTTTGAGTGATTCCTAGCGAACACGTAAAAGTTCTGCTCTTTAATTTGGAACTGAAATTTGTCATTAGTGAACATAAAGAATTAGATATTCAATGAAATGTAATACTCTCAAGAAATCATGATAGCTATTTAAAGGCATTCATGTATGTATCTCACGTTATCACTTTCGAAATGTCAAACTTTCCAAGTCAATGTTTCTTCTTAAATTTAAAACCTTTGTTATGAAGTCATAATAATAAATTTTAGGATATATAATTATAGTACTAACCGTACTCCTAATTTGTTAAAGGAAATTGAGCGTTCGGGTTTGAAAACGTTTGACAATTGTTGACATGCAATACTTTAAACTCATTATTTAATCTAGGAGATGAATAGCAATACTATCCATCATTTATTTCTAGATTTGAATTTTTTTAAATAAATGAAAATTATGTTTTACTTCATTATATGTATATGCTTCATTTTCTTTTTGTGGAAAATGTCAAGACTGGATGTATCTGGATACTGCACAATTCTAGACATTGAAAGTAATGTAGTGACAGAAATAAGACTTCAGCATTGGATTTGTAAATTACATCATGTTGGAAAATTAATAGTCGTTGCATATAAAGGGTGTTTTTTAGAGGTATAGAACTTTAAATTGCAATAAAACAACGATGTATAATTCGATTGACATGAATTTTTTTTATTCGAAAGATAATCTTGTAGCATTACATTTTAAATATGATTTCTGGCATAGGACTGCCACGGCTGGCTCGGATGTAGTCCAATCTGGACGTCCAATTTTCGATGATTTTTTTTCCATCATTTGTGGTCATATATCGGCAATAACACGGCGAATGTTGTCTTCCAATGGTGGCTTATCCGCATAGACCAATGATTTTACATAGCCCCACAGAAAATAGTCTAGCGGTGTTAAATCACAAGATCTTGGAGGCCAATTCACAGATCCAGAACGTGAAATTAGGCGTTCACCAAACGTGTCTTTCAATAAATGGATTGTGGCAGGAGCTGTGTGACATGTTGTGTCGTCTTGTTGGAACCACAGCTCCCGGACATCATGATTGTTCAATTCAGGAATGAAAAAGTTAGTAATCATGGCTCTATACAGATCACCATTGACTGTAACGTTGTGGCCTTCATCGTTTTTGAAGAAGGAATCCCCATAAAGCGCACCAAAGAATCAGTTTTTCTGGATGTAACGGTGTTTCGACATACACTTGTGGATTAGCTTCACTCCAAATACGGCAGTTTTGCTTGTGTTGACGTAGTTATTCAACCAGAAGTGCCCTTCGTCGCTAAACAAAATTCGCTTATGAAAATCGGGAACAACGGCAATCTCGTTGTGGGCCCTTTCGACGAATCTACGCCTTGCTTGAAGATCGTTTTTATGAATAGCCAAACCAAACTGAGAATAAATCACTTGACAGCTGTTAAATCGGTCGCCCTCTTGGAAAGTAATGCCAACTTAAATTTCTATACCTGGAAAAAAAGCACTCTTTATTTGGTTAATTTGCTTGTTTACTAAGCTCAATTATCTTAGCATCCCTGGAACTTAGGTATTATACCGTCGACCAATTGTGCTAAGCCAATCAATTTTCTATGTAAAGAAACGCCGCTAAATAGTGCCATATTTTTTCCGAACATGAGCGAAAACGAATCTCACTCATACACTTTCAGTTTTAGTCAGTTACAAAAAAATGTTTGAATATTTAGAAGAATAAAATACTGTATTTATAAAACACGTACATGGAAGAGCTAACAATATGTGCAATATTTAAGTAGTTAAAAGGCCGTAGTTGTACTCAGAATCTCAACATATGTGTCAGGAGTGCCATTTCATATATTTTTGTAAGTACGAATCTAAATGCTGTTATACACTTTTGCTATATTTCTTATTTCCTCATCTTACAAATCCCCATTGGCTATTGAGTTATATATTATATTGCATTGTTGAAAATACTCCAATGTTCAACATTTTGATATTTTTTTACTACAAAATTCTTCTAAGCGAAGAAAACTACAAGTAATAAACGTTGTTGTTTTTTCGAGTATTAGCGATTAAAATTATTGTATTCAGTATTGTATTTGAAAATGCGAGGGAACAGTTTTCTACTATAAGTTGTATATTATGGTACTTAGTGCCGTTTTTCGATTTCACAAAATTAGTCTACGGCATAACATACAGTTATATAATCTATCTTAACAAATATCCATTTAAAATTGAATTTTTATATTTGTAAATATTTTTTCCTTCTTTTTTAAAGATGTAGTTAATCAGTTTTAAATAAGTTTACATATAACCGTTCACATATATGACTGCATGTTGCTCAAATCTAAGACTAATGAAATGCATAAGAATCTAGCTCTTCGCCGCGATGAATTTTGTGGACGTTGATTTGATGTCACTGTCGATCCTGTGGCATAAGTAGCAACAACGCGTATATGACTAGTACAATTTAAGGATATGATATTACTTCAAACTAAATTTATTCAAAATAATATTTCCAGTATTAGTTTTATAAATAAGTGTAATATATTTAATAAAAAAAACAGTGAGCAAGTACTTAAGTTTCTTTAATATTAAAAATACATTTGTAATTTATTTAATCATTAAGTTACATAATTCAAATTGAATAATATTTAAAATATCTTTACTTTGTAAAAAGGCTATAAAAAAGCTGAAACAGTGGGCTAGATTAAATTTCTGCTTAAAAACACATCAATCTGAAAGTTACAATTTCTTTAGGGAACGTGGAGCAAAATGAAATGAAATGCTTCAAAACAGCTGCTCTGCTGAAAATATATTGATAAACCATTTATATACTCGCGTTTAGTAAAGAAAGCAAAAATGTAATTACATTTTTCTTTGCAAAAATATTACTCAGAGAGACACTTATTTCCCTCGAGGGAAAAAAAAGTTTCTCTCCTTGTCATTTTGTTGGATGGTTAATTCTATTTATTTTTTATTCAGATGGGAACATTTGCAAAGTTTCGCTTTCCGTGAAAAAAATTATCCCGAATAGCGTTCTTCTAAGTTGCGTGACTGAAGAAATGCTTGTCTTTCTTTAACTTAGTTTAGTTTGAAATTCAGATATTGAATTATAGATAGCCCAGAAGCATCGAGGTACCTTTATCGCTTATAAAAATATATCCAACGTACACACGTCACTGCCTCTCTTAGCAGCTTGAGCACGAAACTTTAGGGGAGGAGAAAATGAAACTAAGAAGGGGGGAGGAGTGCATTTTTAAATTCACATTCACACTGCATCAATGTGCGGGTACAACCAATAGCCCTGGGATTCTGCTAGAAATTCTAGAATTCAAGAACTCGTGTTCTACGGAGGAGGCTTTGACGTTTGGGCTGGGTTGCAATTCCAATTTATACACGCTGACAGGATACCAATGAGATATCTAAATGAAGATAGACACACCTCGGAACCTAAGTTTTCTCGAATAATTGGTAAATTTTGGTTGAATTCAAATTTTTTTTAGGGTTTCAATGTTGAAACTTTCTATATTCAAAAAGTAAATAAATATTTAAAAACAATTCATTCGCAAAAAATGAACATTTATACTAACGAATACGTTTTTATCCTGTTAACTTTTTTAAAATTGATGTATAACCCAGTTTTATTTGGGGTATCAAAGTAATACTAAAAGATTTTTCGCTGAAAAACTTTGTTCAGATTTTTAAATTAATGTAAGATAATATTTCCTATTTCTTAGTTAGAAAAACAATAACAGTTTTTTGGTATTTAAAGTAGCATTGGATTAAAAAAGATTTTTCATTATTTAATATAAAATTACATAAAATTTATAGTATTAACCCTCTGACCGGAATATCCATCTCTCAGACGGATCTTATTTGAGTTGATGCTAGTAAATAAGGCTGGGGTGTCCTGCCTTGACACGGATTTGCCTCTTCAGTTGGACATTACCCAGTGAGAGGATCACATGGTGGTACATGACCATTTTTTTCAACTCACGATATGTGCAATTTTTTTATCAATCACCGTCTATCGGATATTAGTATAGTTTATTCGTGTTTGGTATTAGTATGTTTAATTACTTTAACATGAATATAAATAATTTTTAATCAGCTTTTTATAAAAATATTAGTCACAATTCTAATAATAAAAATATATTACTGTACTTGATTTAACCCCACACACTTTATTTGAGCCATACTCAACTTCATGAGCTATAAGAACGTTTAAAACAGTCCTTACGGTAATAAAATTAAAAAAACATTACGTACCCGTTTGTCAGACGTATGCTGCTCAGTGCGGCAAAAAATTGATGTTCCGACCAGAGGGTTAAGCAAATTAACATGTGTATGATTTACAGAGCATCGTATATTGTGTATACGTATAAATTCAAATGAATTTTTTAAAGAAATATTTACACAATTATTTTATTCATTCAGGAAAATTAATGACAAATTATTCCAAATTAAAAGAAATGTAAAAAAGCAAATCAACTTCAAAATTACTATTCCTTTCTATGAACGTGACATGAATTTCTTATTCGAAGTAAGGTTAAAAGTACACGGAAAGGAATTTTAACAGTAAAAAAAATGATAATTTTTAAACGAAGGTAAAATTATCTAAAAAAATACGGTAGTATTAAACAGTTATTCAGTTAACGTACTAAAAATACAATTAAATAAAGCGTTTATTAAATATATATTTATTAACCCGCGATCACTCCTGCGGGGTGTTTTGTACACCCCAGCAATAAGAAAAGCCTCCTACGATTCTAAAAAGATTGCGTAGAACCACGAATTTTTCTGTAGTTACCCATTTTAGGTCATTTAACCTTCAGGCCTGATGTAATCAATCTCGCTAGGACGATTGGAATGTAACGACCTTTAAGGCCTCATAGGACTCATAAATTTAATTTTTTCGATTTTTTGAAAAAAATATATGTTAAAGCCTCAACGTTTCTGAGCATTTTGCTACCAAAATTTTGTTGATACTGTTAAAACTTCCGAAGTTATTGAGAAATAACTAGTAACACGTAAGCAAAAACTTGCATCTGCCACGCCCACTTTTGACATCTGTCAGAACACATTCCAAACATTTTAATATTTCGCCGATTAGTTTTATTAAAAGAGCCCCACCTAATATCAGATTGATTTCGGGAGTAGCATAACTACAACTCAACTTTTGACTTCGTTTAATCTAAGCGGGATTGTTTGTTTACATTTCGATTTTGGATTAGCAAACTTTTTCATTTGTTATTGAAAGCTTTTGAACATGGATGTTCCATTGAAAAAAACTTCATCCGGAAAGAGACCAAAGAAGAAAAGATTTCAAGGTAACATGTATCGGAAGAAATCTCTGAAAAAGGTATTATTTCTTTTGAAAATGTTTCGCCAAACAAAAGTTCATCTGTGAAAAAATTGCCAAGGTCACACAAGATTTCAAAAGCTTACGAAAACGTAGTTTCTGCCGAGTTTCAAGGTTATAGACTAATAGACATAAGTTTATTATTTTCCCAAATTGAAAAGTTACTTTGTTGCTCTGTGTGTTATGGCAAAATAAAAATGAATGAAAAATCCACTGTAGGATTATTTTCCACATTTCAGTTCACATGCAGAAAATGTAGCATTGAAAAAAAACTTAATTCCTGTGAATTGATTGGTATAAAAAAAATATACCTGAAATCAACAGACGGTCTGTTTTGGCCATGCGCTATATAGGCCAAGGATTGTCTTCGCTCGAGACATTTTGTTCTCTTATGTGTTTGCCAAATCCAGTGTCTCAGAAAGCTTACGACAGAATAAATGCAAAAATAGCTGATATAAGTGAAGCGCTTGCAAATGCATCGATGAAGAAAGCTGCTGCTGAGGAAAAAATTATTGATGGCACCGTAAATTCTGTTGTAGTTAGCGGTGATGGGACCTGGAAGACCCGTGGGCATACTTCTCTTATTGGAGTCTGTACATTGATTGAAGCTGACTGCGGGAAAGTTCTCGACATGGAAGTCATGTCCTCTTATTGCAAAGGATGTGACTCCTATAAAGGGCCAAAGTTTGGACCAAAAATATAGTGCTTTTTGGCTAAACATCAAATTTTCTGCAGAAAAAATCATAGCGGATCTGCTGGAGGAATGGAAGTTTGCGGAATGCAGAAAATTTTTCCGATCAGAACAAAAACATGGATTAAAGTATCAGCGATACATAGGTGATGGTGACTCAAAGACATTTTTGTCTATTGCTGAAAAAAAACCATATGGGGATAGTGTTCCCATTGAAAAAATAGAGTGTGTGGGCCATGTCCAAAAGCGAATGGGTAGCCGCTTGCGGAAGTTGAAAGCTTTATGGGGAAAAGAAGCTTTCCGATGGAAAACAATTGGTGGGAAAGGTCGCCTAACCGATGCTATTATAAGCAAATTGACGACTTTTTATGGCAATGCTATTCGTGCCAACTCCCATAATGTGAATGAGATGAGGCAAGCTGTCTGGGCTGTGTGGGCTCATACATCCAGCACAGATGATGAGCCGAAACATTGGTTTTGCCCAAAAAGGCAAAAATAGCTGGTGTAAGTACAATGTTTCGGTTCACAACAATACAGTGAATGAATTTTCTCACAAGAACACCTTACCAAAAGCAGTTTCTAAAGTGATTAAACCTGTTTTTAAAGATTTATCACACTTGAAATTGTTAAGAAGGTGTTTAGGGGAAAACTCAAAATGCTAATGAGTCATTGAATTCACTGATTTGGAAGTATAGCCCGAAATTAATTGGATCAGGAATTAATGTCACAAAAATAGCTGCATTTATAGCTGCATGTGAATACAATGATGGAAGTAAGAACAGAATTGATCTGATGCGTGCTTTGAATTTAAAAATAAATAAAACAAATGTTTTGAATTGTGTAAATATTGACAAAGTGCGCAAGTCAACGGCTAAGAGACAAGTTTCTAAAACCTCCTTTGAAGCTCGTAAAGCTAAAAAACTTAAAATACTCAAACAAATTGAGCAATGCAAGCTTGCAGAGGGCAATATTTATGCTGATGGGACTTTTTAAAGCATACTGGTATGTTTAATTTTTCTTTTGTTATTTTTTATCTTTAACTTCATTTTTCTCAAAATGAAAAATTTTGCCTTCCGCGCAGAATTTTTCAAAAACTATTTATCATGTCAATATGAAACTTCATACACATGTTCAAAATAAGGCTTTTATAACTTATACAAAAAATTTTAAACAAATTTATATATAATTTTTTTTTTTATTTGTGTTTTTAATTGAATTTTTTCATAAAATTTTAAAATTTTCTTCATAATTGTATTTTAAAAATTTTTTTGCTCTCTAAATGCTTTAAAAGTGTGTATAAGTTCACAAAGGAACATTTTTATATCAAATAAAATTAATTTTGTGAATTTTGATCAATTCTGTTCTTCAGATTTCTGCGCGGTGTAAAATGCTAGTTTTCATATTTTTGAAAAATTGACCAAATTTTATTTCTTAATAACTTTTTTAATTTTTTCTCAAATTTTCAGAAAATTTGAGAAATAATGTAAATATATATGATTATCATGTGGTAAAAATTTCAAAATATTGTTTTGTTTTATTGCTAAGTTACATTGGTTTGAAGAAGGATGTTTTCTTCGAGTGCATGGATATGTGTTAAGGGCCCTATGACCCCTTAAACGTTTATCTGGGGTGCTGAGAACACCCCGCGAGTGATTGAGTTATATTTTTGTACTCGAAGCATCTACGGAAGAGTACGTTTTAGTTTTTTCCGTTTTTCAAATATATTAATATGCATGCATATTTTATTTAAAGTTTCAATAAATATGGTATAAAAATAATATAAGTCTATAAAATAATTGTAAAATACAATTTTTTAAAAAAAAAGTTTCAAAAGCTTTTTCAGAAATTATGACAAAAACCCCATGGGGAAATGAAGAAACAGCGACTTAGTCGTCTATTAGATATTGTATCAACATATTGTCAAGATGAACTAAGTAAATTCGATGACTGTGTAATTTCGGTACCAAAGTTGGAAAGATGAAACTTGAAATTGTGTAATTTTTTATAATACAGGCAGTGTTGATACCACTGATGATATGTGCAGTATATATGATGCATCGCGAATATATAACGTTT
Source organism: Trichonephila clavipes (assembly GCA_019973935.1). Lineage (NCBI taxonomy): Eukaryota > Metazoa > Arthropoda > Arachnida > Araneae > Nephilidae > Trichonephila > Trichonephila clavipes. The sequence continues at coordinate 522,774 of BMAU01006654.1, forward strand.
GGCCATTGCGAATATTTTATCATATACTTAATACTGCAGGAATTAATGCTTCCATTGTCTATCATCCGGTTCTTTCTAAAAAAATGAGACTTTCAAGATTATTAAATGATATTAGAATGGATCTTGTGCAGCCACAGTGGAATATGAGATCGGATCTCCCAAACTTTAACAAAACACTCAAAAGAAGCTTTGCTGACACTTAATATATTAAAAAGAGCATGAATCCACTAAAAAAGGGACGTCGCACCGTTTGTCCACGGGTAAAAGATGTAAAATTGTTTGTGTTTGTCTTCAATGTAAGAAAAATATGGGCATAAAGCATATGACTACAGTCTGCTCTGAATGTTTAAAAAATGAATAAAATATTTGTTTTCTACTTTCTACTATCCTTGCCATCAATTTAAAAGTAATTATTTTAATAGTGTTTAAGTTTTACTTGCGCTTTTTGAAAAAAATAAAAATATTTATATTTTAAAATGAAAATTTTGTAGGTTTGGTCTAAATTAATGTTAATCTCACTTGTAGGCAATGCATTAAATAATATTTTATTTGTATAATACAAAAAACACTTCTTTTACTTTATAAATGTGTATCATATTTGACTTAATTTTATTTTCATAATTAATTACACGTATTAAAAGTTTGGAGTGTTCTCTGCACCCCACGAGTAACAACGGTAGAAAAACAGAGCACAATTGACCGCGGGTTAATATATATACGAATTTAAACCTTTATATTTGTGCTAGAAGAATAATTTAGATATAACTTACAGGAAAAATGGTTGCATTTACAGAAAAGAAACTGGCATTATTATGGTACATACTTTACTCCATGTTGATGTTATTAAAGCTACAGATATTAGTTTATTCAAATGTTATTAGTACCTTAATAAACCAATTGGATGAAAGAAACTTTACTCAATTCTTGTCCCCGGCTTTATATTAAATGTATCTGTAAGCCGAATTTAAAAAATGCATTTGATACAATATGTATCTATTGTAATGCAGACAATGATGCCAGTTAACATATAGATCAAGTTAATCGTTTCAATATTCTTAATAACTTTTTACATAAAGAATGTCATGATTTTTACAAAACAAATATTAAAATATATCAGTTTGCTAACTGTACATTTATGAAAATGTATGATGTATAAACTAAATTTTTGAACATCAAATGAGGACTTTTATATATTTCAGCATAAATACCATGCCTGCAGAAGACAGATATATTGTCCTATCAGCAAAGGGAAACAAGCGCACCACAGCTCAGCAGGTGGCAAATCAGTTTCTTGCTGCCTCAGGAAAGCAGATCTCCCGAAAAACTGTTGCCAGACGTTTGAGAGGAGGAGGACTATACGCACGCAGACCTGTTGTGTGTGTCCCATTGACCAGACAGCACCGTACTGCCCGTTTGCAATGGTGTCGTGAGCATCACAATTGGACTGAACAGGACTGGGCATGCGTACTATTATCAGATGAGAATAGGTTCAGTCTGTCATCGGATTGTAGACGCCAACTAATCTGGCGCGACAGTGGTACTGCTTATCGTCCAGAAAATATCCAGGAACAGGACCGATATCCGACATGCAGTATCATGGTGTGGGCCGGCATCATGATCAATGGCCGCACGCACCTACATGTGGTTGCGAATAGGACTATGACGGGCCAACGATACATTGATGAAGTTCTACTTCCTCATGTTCGTCTTTTCCGTGGTGCTGTCGGTGATAAATTTGTTTTTATGGACGACAACGCAAAATGTCATCGAACACTCGCTGTTCAGGATTGTCTAGACAGCGAGGTATTCAACGTCTCGTATGGCCAGCGCGTTCTCCAGATCTAAACCCCATTGAAAATGTGTGGGATGCTTTGGGGAGGCAAGTTGCTGGTCGAAACTATCCTCCGACAAACAAGAACACCTAATCCGTGCACTCACAGAGGAATGGGATAAATTGCCTCAACAGCTGCTGGATAATGTTGTACACCCAAAGTATGGAACGACGTGTGGAATGTTGCATCACACTCCCGGTGGACATATCCCGTACTGATACCTTTCTTTAAGGTGCCTGCTGACTTTTAGATGCATTGTTCCATTTCTCCGTACGCAGATCAAATGAACATTTTTTTTCTTTCAGATGTTTCACAGCTTTTGTACTTTCCAGAACAATAAATATTCTTTATTCTAATGTCTGAACAGTGTGGCAACTATATTTTATTCCACTAGG